>JAJGXB010000009.1:575731-607212 GCA_020882725.1 Aphelinus certus
ACGAGCTAGTAGCGGTGAATATACGGCTGAATCCAAAGAAATGTCAGTTTTATAAACAGGCGGTTCTTTTCCTCGGACATCTGATTACGTCGCAGGGCTTACAACCAAATCCGAAGAAACGAGAGGCGATTAGAGATTTCCCCGCACCGGTGTCCAAGCGAGAAATCAAGAGATTCAACGGCATGTGCAATTATTACCGACGATTTGTCCCCGAATACGCCAAAACAGCGAAACCACTGACTGACCTGCTGAGTGATAAAGCGGTATTTCGATGGAACGAGAACACCACGCCTTTGAAAGACTTAAACAGGCCTTGATATCGGAACCCATACTACAACATCCGAATTGGGATAAAACGTTTTACGTAACAACTGACGCTTCAAACGAAGCAGTCGGAGGCGTGCTCTCACAAAAACACGACGGTGCTGATCTGCCGATCGCGTACGCCAGCAAGAAATTGAGCCCAACCGAACAAAGGTATAGTACCATCGAGCAAGAACTATTAGCAATGCTCGTGTGTGCAGACGAATTTCAATTCTGCCTTCTTGGTCGGAAATTCGTTTTCGTGACAGATCACAGACCACTGGTCTGGCTCCACAGGGTGAAAAATTCAACATCGAGATTGAAACGCATGTATTTTACATTGTCCGAAGTTTACGAATTCGACATAGTATACCAGCCTGGGAAAACGAATTTCGTAGCTGACGCATTATCGAGACGCCCCTCACGCAAGCCGGGCCAGCACTACCGGATAAATGCAGCTAACAAAAGAAATCGTGAACCGGACGAATCCCCGGAGAATGGCAACGAGCACACCAGCCAAAAGCCAAGAGTCACTCAGAATAGTGACACAAAGTTAACCGAATCAGAAGAGAACAAGTCTGACGATGAACTTGGGGATGGGGGTGTACCCATCGCCAAATTACCGAAGATTCCTAGAATCTTAATCTTCAAGAAGATTACATATACATTTGTAGCCGTGAGGAATCCGGAAAACACATTTTGGCTATGCCAGGTCAAGCAGCATGTTTTCAATTCCAGCAAATCGATTCGAGTAAAATGGTTAACCGAACTCACGGACACGCCGAATATATATATGTGCGATTACTCTGATTCAATAGACGCAAGAAGTCTCTTGGTCACGGTGAAGTTAACAAAACTTGCCGAAAACCGATATAAACTACGCGAGGAAGAGTTAACAAAAATTGATGAAGTACTCAGACAATCATTGAGCACGGAAGAGGATAAGACAAACGAGGAAAATTGGCGCGTGGACGCGAGCAGGAGTCAGAACATGAACTGGCGGACGGAACGATCCTTGATGGTTCACCTCACGACCTTGAAAGATTCCTTCTTGACGAAGAAACCGCGAGTCAGATAATTGAACATCACGAGACGGATAATGAGTCGCAAGGTGATGACGAACGAGAACCGGAAGAATCCGAAATTAGTTCAGACGTAGAATTCGACCTGAACCCGGATGAAGAACGGCGCGCGCGAATCAGTCCAAATATTATAGAGGTACGCGATTTGTTCACTATGAGCAAGGACAGCATGGTTTATTTCGTGACGGTAAAGAACCAACCAATCTGCACGGGCAGTCGGGCTTTAAAATTAGACAACAGACTCCCAGACACAATAGACGTGACATTGGGAAGAGCCAAAGTAACGCCCTGGCCTGACAATAAAAAATGTTTCATTGCACTACCTTTGAAAGAGAACTTACACATCCGAGCCGACGCAGAAATACTCGCGAATTGCATCGAATCACTGCTTAACGTTTATTTAGAGATGGATCTCGATACCATCAGAATATCCGAGACACTTCAAATTGACGATCTGACCTGGGATTCAGTGACAGGTCTCTTAAGGGAAATATTTGAGGGAAGGCCAATTAAGATAATCATTTGTAGGAATCTAATAGCAATACCAGAGCCAGGATTAAGAGAAGCGCTGATCAAGGACCTTCACGAATCTCCGGTCAACGGACACAAGGGACGAGCAAAAACATACGAACGCCTCAAACAAGACTTTTACTGGAAGGGTATCAAGGCGGATGTAGAAAGAATTGTGCGGCAATGTAAAATTTGACAGAAAAACAAACTAGTGCGAAAGGCCACTCGTCAGCCGATGGTCCTGACCGATACGCCAGGTACCGGATTTGATAAATTAGGCATGGACATTGTCGGTCCACTCATTGAACCGAAAAGCGGATCCGTGGAACGAATGCACCACTCTCTAAAGGAATGGCTGCGATGCTGCACGACAAACGTTCGAGACTGGTTGATTGGCTAGAATTCGCGACTTTCTCTTATAATACGAGCGTCCACTCAGGAACGAGATTAACTCCTTTTCAATGCATCTACGGTAGAATAGTACGCGTTTCTTCCGATCGTCCGAGTCTCGACGGTACAGTCGGAGAAACATATGAAGAATTGTGGACGAAAATCAGATCTGTAACGAACGAATATCAGCGCTTAGCTCGTGAAAATTTAATGAAAGCTAAAGAAACATCGAAAGGAATTTACGACAGACGAGCCAACCCGCGACAATTCAAAGTTGGTGAACGAGTAAGACTAATTATTGAACCGAGTAAAGGAAAGTTGGCACCGATATACTCTGGACCGTACAGAGTTATCGAAGTTTTGAATAACGGTAAAAACATACGAATTGAGACGAAGAAGGGGTACAAAGTAGTACATCCTAATAAATTGTTAAAAACTACGTTAGAAACCTAAGTTTCAATCATCTGTACATGATCATTTCATCTAGGATAAGGAAAAACATATTGTAAGACATACTCCCGCGCTCAATGTATTTTACAGGCCATGCAGCGAGAGCATCGCCTACCTTGGGCTAGAATGGTACTGCTGGCCGTATTGTGGATGGTAGTCATCGCCTACACTGGAGCGGAAATCACCGGTTACTCGTGTGGGGCGGGAAGACCAGCCATCACAGCGGTCTCGTTGCGAGAGATTGGAGACTGCGATTTCTCCAAGCTACAACCGAAGATCGAAGAAATAGACATGCAGTTGCTTCAGAGGTCAACGACCGTGTCGACCTTAGTGAATCAGTGTCGCGTGTTCGTGGACAAAACAATCGAAAAGTACGGGATGTTTTCGCATCGTTTAACGATGTTTCAAAAATCATACGTGAACTTTCGGAAGAGGCGTGCAGAAATCTGAACATTTACGGACAATTCAAATACAACGAACAACTAATGGGCAAATTACAGTTCAACGGAACTTCCTACCGCCACGTGGTATTGGCAGGTGTGGAGCGCGAGAATGGAGAATGCAAAGGCGCCCTATACAATTGGGACGGACATGCATATGAAGAGGCCGTCGTTGAGGCCTCCCTGACAATAACAATCGCACAATTTCATGCAATAGCTGATACCGTGCGCAACGAACTAGTGACCCCAGATGGTCTCAAGTGCGCCTACAAGAACCAAAAATGCCTTGACGGAGAAAGAACACAGTTTTTCTGGTCAGCCGCGACTTCTTCTCAATGCAAATTTAAGGAGTTTACCATCTTATACGAAGGGAAAGCAGTCAAGGTCACGGACGGCACACCAGAGAACAAGACCGTCTACTTCGGTAATTCCTCCACCCATGTACAATTTGGACTGGAGAAAACAGGACAGAACTCAATCTGCGGATATACGATCTCGCTGATCGAGCACCCAAAACTGGTCATTTTTGAAGGTCCCGGTTCTGCAAGCTTTGCCAAGAACCATGATTTGAAACCAGAGAATATACTACAAGACGTTTATTTCAACTCAAAGTTAACTTATCTAGCCAGGCACGTAGGCAACCACTTCGGAGAAATTTACAAGGACGTCCTAACACAACGATGCCAGCTTGAGAGACGAGTACTGCAGGACTCTCTCGTTCAAGTATACGAACGTCCAGATATCTTTGCTGACGCAGTGATGCGAGAGCCCGGACATATGGCATATACAGCCGGAGAGGTAGCACATATCGTGAAGTGTGGCCAAGTTAACTGTCGCGTGAGAAAAACCGTCTTGTGTTACGACGAACTCCCAGTCACCTGTGGAGAGATGCATGGATTTTTGCGACCAAAACCCGAATTTTTGTACACATGGGCACCATCAAGGACTGCAATCGCCTTTTGCCCACTATGTTCTTGTTGAATGGCGTGTGGCACACCTATCCATCGGTCACCGCTGCCTTTATCAAGCCACAGCCACTCGAACCCGGAACAAAGCCAACCTGGAGATACGTTGACCTTGAATCATTCATGGAAAGCGGTATCTATTCTGAAAGGGATTTGAAAGAGGCTCGGCATCGACTGGTATTCCACATCCAGCGTGAATCAATTGCTAACGAGTTAGCAAGAAAGATTGCACCGCGCGCACACGAAGGTACTAGCGTAGAATTTGGAGAGTTGATAGACGAGGCCTGCTTGGAAGGCTTTGTTGGTAACTTTATGAGCAAAGCTTGGACAGACTTCCAGAAATTTGGAATCGTTTGTGCCGGAACCATCGGGGTTTTAATGATTTTCCAACTATTAAAATTGATAGTTGATTCAATCATACGAGGCATCGCCATTTACAGAATTTACGGTTTTACCATTCACATACTTGGAGCAATATTGGGCTCACTTACCTACTTATTGACCACAATCAAACCGGAAGGAAGGAAAGAAGAGCAACAACAGGAAGAAGACGTAGAAAGAGCGAACGAGCCAATACTTACGTAACCACATACCGAACATTACCGACGGGCGCCGTAGAACGATTGCAACAACAGATTTCCAGACAGTCCTCGGTCCAGTAGTCCTTGGCCGGACTTGGGGATGAGGGTGTTATGGCCCAGCCCCGCCCCGCCCAAAATTTTAATTTTTTCATCAATTCCCCCCCCCTGACCACAATGAAGATCTACGTCATGCCCTCCGCCCCACACGCGAGTCTAACAACGACGCGAACAGCTCAGCTGTTTGATAGTGTAGAAAGAATAAGTGAGAGAGATACGGCGCACGGTAATCAAGACGCGCTGCGTTATCATCCGCTGGCGATGATTGCATTACCCTCCATCGTGCATCTCGTAAGTGAAGGATGGCCAGGGCGTGGCATATTATATAGAAAGTTTCAATTCATGTTTTGTTATAGTTCTTTCTTTTTTTACGTTGAGCAGGCTAGCCTAGCTGATAAGAAATATAACAATAAATTAGCCACTGGCATAGGTATCTGCACGAACATTTTGCACGAAGGTATTTGCACGAAGCATTTTCAAATTCCAATCTGAACATAATTCCGAACTTGACGTATAACCATGACCAATGCAGCATGTTCACGTGGATTATTTCTTTTCATATCGATTTTCTTTTAATATATAGAATTTAGAAACAACCAATTCATCCATATTACACGTAGCGTATTATTGTATTACCAATGAAAACTGCCCTACAATCAGGCAGCATACGCCATCGATCGAGAGCTCATGACTCGAGATCATTATAATTGGTGACGAGTACATCCCTAAGTAATAGAAACAATGTAATAATAAAGTAGAATTATCCTTTTTTGAGTAAGTCTCGCGGGCACGCGTACAAATATGCTTATTTGTCAATTGTTATTAGAAATAAGTCAATCGTGTGACGCCAAGTTATACATAATATATCTATATATGCGTGAGGATTTTATTGCGCAGTATGATTAAGAAATGTAGTCCCTGACGCCCCGGTGTTACTCCGCGCCTCATCCGAAGCCATGACCATATAAGGAGCTGTTCGGCCACTCGGATAGTGTCGCGGCACCTTTGAGGAGCGTTCCGCGACCCTATCAGTGTGACGTCACGGAGAGGATAAGAGAGCGAGCTGCGGCCGGCCGCGGCAGAATTCCACCCGCCACCGATTGCGACACACGTTTACAGCGCACGTCCTCAACGTACAAGTAACCACCGCGGAATTCTCGGGCGTGACGCGAATTATAGTCTAGCAGTGTATTAATTAGTGAAGCTGAGAATAAATTCGAAGCTGGAAATTAAAAGTGAAGAAAGTGTGTGTAACTTATTCACCCGCACCTCCTACTATCCGAACGATCACGCAAGGCGTGGCCGCCCCGAAGAAACTACGGAGCCGAAGGAGTCGCGCCTGCAGCCAAGGAATAACTGGTGGGCCGTAACCGGACACCATTGATTTGGGGAGCAAGCCGTGTAGACGCAGCGGCCGCCCCTCCCCTCCCACCATCGACGGAGCGCCTCACGATACCGCGGCGCTCGCTATCTCTCTCCGACGCGCTACAGCGTGAGCACGCGCACACCAACGGTCCACGCGCCTCGCTTGGCGGTGCACGCTGCCAGGGCCGCACAAACTGCGCGCACCCATTCTCCACGAGCGCGCCTTATAGTAAGTCCCGTCCCGCACGGACATAGATACGAATTTCGAGATAGCAAAACCCAGCAGTTTCCCACCCAAACATATATTTATATATTAGTCCCTTCCCAGAGGTCGGGCCTTAACAGACACAAATCTAACAAGTTTTTCCAGATAAACTGCAGAATTTTCTGCAGAATTTCTTTCAGGCTCACTCTGCAAGAAATTCTGCAGCCTTTTTTCATGTGCGAGATGTCATCCACAGAGCAATTGTGGATTTCGTATTTTCTCTTCTCTATTTTGGTAGAGAAATGCACCGATTACCGACCAAGGGTGGGTTTAAAAATCATTAAATCAGTCTGTAAGCTACATCATCGGAGTCCATTCTCAGAATTTAAGTAGTTCATAGAGAGGCATTTCTATATCGCCAAATGTTATAGTATCTCACTGGATCCTAACTGCACTCTAGGTATTTGTATAACATTCAAGTTATGACCCTTGATTAAAGTCATTGATTACAGACTATAGTAGGTTTGTACTTTTCAATTGATTCAACGCAAACTTACCATTCTCGCTGCGCTTGAGTCGCAAACATTTTTCGTGTCGAAATCACCTGACTTCACTCAGGTGCATAGTATACTTTTATGAATTTGGTGGATAGATCGTATAGGGGTACCATTGTGGACCTACAGTAGGCTCTTAATTCTATCAACGCGTACGAGGAAGTCAAAGTGTTAACTTTTACAAAACATATTTTTATATATTTAGGAGTATATATTATTGGACTGCTTCATGAAATATGTATAGGGCGAAAATATGACTATGTGATTAATCCTAGTTGATTAGATTATATAATATTACATACTAACAATTTTGAAGAATTATTTATTTTGATCGTATGTAAAAGTATTCAAGATATCAGTTAGTGTAATGAAGAAATGATCACATTTTCTTTTACAGAGAACTGAAAATGCAGTAAGTTATAACTATGGAAATTTTCTCTCAGTATTCTTGTAGTACAAATGTAATCAATTACAACGAAAATTGATGCAACGTTGTTCTGCGAAAGATCGATTGGATAAATTATCGTATCAATCAATCTAATCATCATGAAGTACTTTAGAGTGTCGAACGATGTTTTTAAGGACACCAACTCAGAATTCTTCACCCTCTTCTCAGATGAATCTTGGGCTATTATGACATACAAATATTTCTTTACTTCTGTATTGTTCTTGAGGATCAACTATTTCAATTAATCTGTGCAGTCAACTTTCTACAGAAATTTAGAAACATTTACGATGAACAATTCCAGGTCCAGATTCATCATATTCTTGTTTCGAAATCCACATTTGCTGGAAAGTTGATAATGAAGCCAAAATTGATCCACCTATCCAAACAGAATATTTCCTCTCTGGTGGAGCAATAATTTTTATTTTGATTGTTGATGGAGCCAGAGCAGTAATTTCTTTCTGCATTCTATCGGCAATACCTGGGTACATAGTAGTACCTCCAGAGAGTACTGTATTAGCATATAAATCCTTGCGAATATCAACATCACATTTCATTATTGAGTTATAAACTGTTTCGTGGATGCCACAAGATTCCATTCCTAAGAAAGATGGCTGGAATAAAGCTTCAGGACAACGGAATCTTTCATTTCCAATGGTAATGACTTGCCCATCCGGTAGCTCATAACTCTTTTCTAGTGAAGTGCTCGCAGCTGCCGTAGCCATTTCTTGCTCAAAATCCAATGCTACATAACAGAGTTTCTCTTTTATGTCACGTACGATTTCCCTTTCGGCTGTAGTAGTGAAGGAATAACCTCTTTCAGTCAAGATTTTCATTAAATAATCAGTCAAATCACGTCCAGCTAAATCCAAACGCAGTATAGCATGAGGTAAAGCATAGCCTTCATAAATCGGTACGGTATGAGAAACGCCATCTCCTGAATCCAAAACAATACCAGTAGTACGCCCAGATGCATACAGTGAGAGAACCGCTTGAATAGCAACATACATTGCTGGGCTATTGAACGTTTCGAACATTATTTGAGTCATTTTCTCTCGATTAGCTTTGGGATTTAACGGAGCTTCAGTCAACAGCACTGGATGTTCTTCTGGAGCTACACGCAATTCGTTATAGAAGGTATGATGCCAAATTTTTTCCATATCATCCCAGTTTGTTATTATGCCATGTTCTATCGGATACTTTAAAGTCAGGATACCTCTTTTACTCTGCGCTTCATCACCAACATAACTGTCTTTTTGACCCATGCCCACCATCACACCCTTGAACAAAAAATTGAAAAGAGTTAGATTGTTAATATTTTCCTCATCGTTTAGTTTTGAAAATAGGCATTGATTATAATAATTCATGGATACATGTTTGGGAAAAATCATAATTATGTTCCAAGTTATCAATTTCCCAACTCTTAACATCATTTATCATAAGTACATAATCGCGGAATGTCATTTTCGGCATATACTAGAGATTCGAACGGGTTTATTTAAGAATAATGTCTTACAGAATTGAAAGAGACGCATTCTATGATTTGTATAACATTCACAACCTTTGATGGGCATGTATTCGCCTACAATTGGACTTCAAATATATTTTCGAAAACTAAGTTTTCAAGAAAATACTCGAAATAAAAGAAATGTTAGTTTCATTCTCTATAAATCTCCAAAGAAGACCTTCTCTACCAGTAAAGTTTCTGGTAGATTAGAATTATATATGGTGAATCAACTTTTGATTGTCAAATAAATTCGAAAGTTTCATCTTAATGTAAGAGTCCCCGAAAGATTATGAATCACTAATAAAGGGAAAGGTGTAATTATCTAAGAACTTGACAATATATTTCTTGTTTTGGAAAATTTGAGGAAATGAGAGGGCTTAGCACGAGAGTGTGGATAGAGGCGCTATCATTGGGTCTTCGTGGTCTCTGGAGGTCACAGCACCCGAGAATATCAAGGAGGGGCCTGACGATGGATGGGTGAGATATGGTGAACGTGAAGCGTGAGTATTGGGGAGTGAAATGAGGTCCAGACAGGGTCTATCGAACCAATATGGCATCGTTGTTGCAACCCTTACATATTGGATCTTATGGGAGCTGTTAAGTAATTTGTGACTAAAAATAGAAAATTCATAGAACCCGACTATTGATTTAATGAAGTTGATGAAAAGATAGTAAATTATGATTTATAATTCAGATCAATATCAGCAATAGATATGGGCCGTCTCTGATCAACTCTCCAGAGCCGACGCATGGGCCTTGCGTTTTTGAAGCTTATTTTCGACTCTTCAAGTCCAATATTTGAATATTGTGGAATACGATATCAATGTAGTTTCCCCTTAGCTTTCCAATAAAGAATTCATTTTTCCAAAATTTCTACGCTTTCTTAATAAAAAAGACATAAAACAGGTCATATCTCAAAAAGATGTTTTCTTTTCTTATCCAGGAGTCTAAATCAGAAGCTGGTGCTTTTTTACGTTTATATAGCCTTTAAGAGAATAGAACTTTTTTGATATATTTGAGGAATCGAGTAAGAAACATGAGAATACGTTCAGCGCCGCGCAGCAGTCATAGCACGGGGCGTATCTGTTTTTACTGCGACTTTTCATACACTGTCGCTAAAAATTATTGGGTTCCCTCCGGAAAATGACTCCTAATCGAATGAGACATGTGCGTCAAACTGAAAAGTACGGCTTCATGTTTTTATTTTCTAAAATGTTGAAAAATCTGCATTTTTTTTTCATTTTGAGTTACTATGAAAACTATCAATCCTAGAGTAAAATGAGTAAAGTGAAAAGAGAGAAAAAAGTTTCGTTATTAAAATTTGCATGAGGATTACGTATTCCGAAACATTAATCTCGAAAATTGTTGTTGCAAAGTAGGTACAAAGGGAAACATGACCCCAAAAAATATGCGATTTTTTTTCAAGTCTTCAAATCATACCTACGATAGTGAGATTTTCACTAAGAGTACCTTATACAGTAATGAAAATACAAAAAAAATTTCATTTTGATATCTCTGATAGTTTCCGCAAAATTTATTTTTTAAGTAAAAATTTAAAATTGTAATTCAGTCCTTTACAAGCCTCTCCGAAACTTGCCAATTTTTTCACGTATTTTTATAGATACTAGCTATCGATCCCCCATGGAATGGGTCGATTTTATTAATTTTAACAACTTTTATGATTTTTTGAAAATTTGTCAAAAAAATTTGTTCGAGAAAAATGCAACTGCAACGCGGTTTTCCTATCTATTCAAAATTGAAAAATTGCATATGATAGAAGAGAAACAGACGCTTATTTCGAGTTTTCATTTACTCGAATCTGATTTGTGAATCCCGAGATATAGAAGTTCAAAGTTGAGGTAACTTTCCGGCAAAAGTATACGCAGTAGAATAATATTCGAAACGGTTTAAAAAATATTTGTAACAAATATTTATTATTACATTTCTCATAAATACATCGTTACCAATAATTTTTACGGTACCTTAACCGACATAGATAATCATATTTTGACTTGTTATACTAAATTAAAAAAAGAATCATCGAATTATCTTTTATAGAAGCTGAGATATTGTCGATAAAAAATCAAACGTTCATTTTGATCCTAAGCGTTCGACTTTTCGTCGCGTCTTTTTCCCTACCTCCTCCACTGCCCGCCACTGCCGCTGCACCGAAAGTGCTGCGTTTCAATGACTTCCACCAACCTTCCGCCCGACTATTAAGTATGAAGAAGATTACTCACGTACATAATAATCTATACTTGAGTAAAACAATGTGCAAGCTACCAAAAACCGTTTCGAATATTATTCTACTGCGTATACTTTTGCCGGAAAGTTACCTCAACTTTGAACTTCTATATCTCGGGATTCACAAATCAGATTTGAGTGAGTGAAAACTCAAAATGAGCGTCTATTTCTCTTCTATCATATGCAACTTTTCAATTCCAAATAGATAGAAGAACCGCGTTGCAGTTGCATTTTTTCAAAGAAATTTTATTGACAAATTTTCAAAAAATCATAAAAGTTGTTAAAATTAATAAAATCGACCCATTCCATGGGAGATCGATAGCTAGTATCTATGAAAATACGTGAAAAAATTGGCAAGTTTCGGAGGCGCTCGTGAAGGACTGAATTACAATTTTAAATTTTTACTTAAAAATAGATTTTGCGGCAACTATCAGAGATATCAAAATGAATTTTTTTTTTGTATTTTCATTACTGTATAAGGTACTCTTAGTAAAAATCTCACTATCGTAGGTATGATTTGAAGACTTGAAAAAAAATCGCATATTTTTTGGGGTCATGTTTCCCTTTGTACCTACTTTACAACAACAATTTTCGAGATTAATGTTTCGGAATACGTAATCCTCATGCAAAATTTAATAACGAAACTTTTTTCTCTCTTCCATTTTACTCTAGGATTGATAGTTTTCATAGTAACTCAGAATGAAAAAAAAATGCAGATTTTTCAACATTTTCGAAAATAAAAACATGAAGCCATACTTTTCAGTTTGACGCACATGTCTCATTCGATTTAGAGTCATTTTCCGGAGGGAACCCAATAATTTTTAGCGACAGTGTATGAAAAGTCCGAGATAGCAATTTTTCGAACAGATGAGCCCCGTGCTATCACTGCCTTCACGAGTTCGGGCTCGAGTCGCAGCGCGGCGCGGTGCATTTTCTCATGTTCGCTGGTCGATTCCTCAAATAAAACAGCAATGTTATTATTTCATCGAATGCTACATTGACTTAAAAAAGCAGCAGCTGTCGATCCAGACTATTGAAAAAAATAAACTGGTTTTTGTGATATAACCTGTTTCATGTTTCAAACGTGAAAATTGTGGAAAACTAAGTTTACCACCAGGAAGCTGAGGTAAAACTACATTGATATCGAATCCCACATTATTGAGATATTGATCTTATGAAGAAGAAAATAAGCACCGAAAACGCGAGGTCTTAGCGTATATACGCGCCGGCTCCGGAGAGTTGACGTGAAACGCCACATACGCGATCTACTTGAAATTCTAATATTGTAGTGTGCACCCTCCATAATTCCAAATATTGTATAAATGGTCGCTTCAAGGGTCAATCCCAGAGTGGAGTGGAAAAGGAAAAATCACAAAATCCATCACATATTCAATTGATGCGACGTTTCACCATAGTAAGGTTCACTGGCCTCATGCAGACAGTTTTGAATAAAATCATAATATAAAGTTTGGCAGTGGAAGCGGCTGCTTTCACTGCCATTGTCAAACTATTATAGTATGAAATTAGTTTCCCAATAGTTTGACAATGACAGTGAAAGCAGCCGCTTCCACTGCCAAACTTTATATTATGATTTTATTCAAAACTGTCTGCATGAGGCCAGTGAACCTTACTATGGTGAAACGTCGCATCAATTAAATATGTGGTGGATTTTTTTAATTTATCCTTTTCGACTCCACTCTGGATTATCCCTCAAAGATCGACCATTTACACAACACTTGAAATTCTGTCTGAACTTGGGATTTTGTGTTCATATTAGATGAATAAAATTAACTCTATACCTTCATCAAAACTCACAATAACAGCAGCATTTCAAGTGACGCATTTGACTGGCTAAATTCGTTTCATATTAATAAAAATTGATCCGTTACCAAATCCTTGAACTCACCCACCAACAGAAAATTATAGGCGTATCGCATTTCTATAGCTTATTTCCTTTTTAGATTAATAAAAATAACCTATATTTGCATAACCTATCCAAGAAGTAACAGTAGTTGAAAATATATCCAATAACTTTTCATCTCCTAATTTTCTTCCATCAGTATACTCGATTTGCTTCTCAATACTGATAAATATTTACTTTGAATCACGAAGATTGAGCCATATTGATTACATTTGATATGAAAACCAATAATCCAAAATTAAGATATTTAACTCCATTTCGAAAACTGTCGCGATAGTAAATACGAATATTCATTTCAAAAAATGTGTTCTATGTCTCCAAAAGTACTGAAATTAAACTTTAACTCAATCTTTATTCTTTTAGCAACGGTTGATGAGGAATGAATGAACAACGGTTGACATGAAGTAACAAAGATTTTGGTTTTTGATAATAGGCCGGAAACTGATTTTTCAAACGACCTAGCAATGGTTGTTATTGACATCAACAACAATTACTATGGAAATAACAAAGATTCTGTGTTGTGTGACTTAAAAATTACTATGGAGGAACTGGAACTCGATATTTCATTTCCCTAATAACGATGTAAACTGTAGTTGTTGGGGATGTCAACAACGGTTGCTATAGGGATTGTTCCATTGATTCTCGTCGATCCTCGTGTGTTTTCGGACTGCAACGTGCATTTACTGCAAGTTAAAGAGAACTTCTCAAAAACACGTTAGCAACGGTTGCTAGAAAAATAAACAACGGATTTTGCTGAACATCAAACTTGGGCGACAACATTCCTCGCATGTCGTGTGTACCTGTAGATCATGAATCCGTAGATTACAAAAATCGAGGTACTGGAGTCCAATTCGAAAGATTGATTCTTGCCTCGTCACAAAGCTTTCTCTTTAAGAAAGCAAAATGGCATATTGAATCAGATTTTGGGACCTCCATTTTTGTAATCTACAGGCCGGACAATATGGGATATCAAAAATGTATGTATGTACGTACGTACGTACGTACGGACATGTAACCCTGTTTTTGGCAATCTTGCAAGGTAGTTTGGTTTATCAGTTTTAGGTCCATTTGCTGATAAAAGAGATACAGAATGCTTATTTCTACAAGCACCATCGTATTCCCTATCAATCGTTGCTAATAGAATGAAAATTCATTTCCAGTATTTTTGAGTATACAGGACACCGAATCTTTGATAAAGGAACAACAAGAAATTTGATAAAGTTTCTTGTTGTTCCCAGAGAAATTGAGCCTCAGTCAGAACTACACGGAGAGAAAACATACAGTAAATTTTACAAAAAAAATTTGTAAAAATTACCATTTTTTTAGTAACGCAGGGACAGACGGCCACTTCAGGAAACTTTACTAGAGACTATGGTAATTTTTCCTATAGAGCCCAAGGCTTCGATCACATGTTAATTTTTACTATTTTCCATTATATATTTTACAGAAATAATTGTGAAAATTATTTTTAATTATCGTAAATGAAAAATTTTATACATGATTGTTTCTCACTTATGAAATTTCGTACTTTGAAACTTTTGGTTATTTGGATGCTCAAGTCATTTTAGTTTTTTTTTATTTTATAGAAATATAGAACTTCTCTTCTTGGTGATCCTAGTGAACTTCGTATATTATATCGCACGATTTCACTAGGATCGCATTATATTTATATATATACATATTAATGCATGTTGTATATACACTGACATTTCTGTCCTTATATACAAACGAGGCACTAACTCCACCACTCGCGAGAGTCGCGAGAAGCGAAGCGCCACCTAGTGTTCGTGTATAAGTACCTGCAGGTACGCATGCGCATTCTTTACTGAAGTTTTTATGTCGGGTTGGAGCAAGGCGACAACTCGGCTTTGCGCTATTAAAGGCACACGTATACCTTAATCATACGAGCTGCCACTTTTCATATAGGGTGAAGTCGAATGGTCACATTCTAGCTCCCACCTGGCAATATTCATATATAGCCGATTATATCAGTATTTGCGGAGAGAGTATGTCAATTGCGTTTTATAGGGTATTGTCGGTGGATGCCAGCTGATCTGTAGAGTGTAGACGATTGTCGACGCGGGCACTCGACGAGTCGTTGGCACGCATGCGCACAACACTCGTTATAAGCAAAATTACCATTTTTTTTATAGTAAAACATGCCAGAGCCCGTAGGGAATATTTCTAACGTAATAAATTTTACAATAGTCCATAGTAATTTTTTCTATCTGGTCTAGTGATTTTTCTTTCTTTGCTTAGTAATTTTTCCTGGAAGGTTATGTAAAAAGCCTCATTATGGCCGTCTGTCTCTGCGTTACTATAAGAACATGGTAATTTTTACTACATCTTTTCTCTCCGTGTACCGCTACTTTCAATTATAATATAGTATTGATTGGAGAAGAAAAGTCTTCTCTCAAGGAGATTGTGTTTGGAAGTAGCGTAAATTCGGACTGAGGCCCAATTCCTCTGGGAACGACAAGAAACTTTTGTGATTGTGCAAGCTCTGGTTATCTCCTTATCAACCATTCACATGGATCAACGATCAATTAGTTTGAGGTTTATCTATTGAGGGCAGATCTCTCATAAGCATTATATTTTCCTACACAAAGCTTTTCTGAATAAGTTTAATTTTAATGTATTGAGCATTGATTTTTTGGGTTCTGAGGACCGGAGTAGATCGCTTAGAAGCTGAGAGTGGTATTCGTGAAAAAATTATAATTTATTCTTTACTTCGGAGATTTTATAATGATTCTTTGCTTTTTATAGGAAAATAACCCCATAATGAAGTAAACAGACTTCAAAAATTTGTTCGAAAGCTCAAGAAACATGAAAAAACGTTCGCGTTATAAATGAAAATTGTCAATTTTTCCCATTGTAGGCTTAGATCTTGAGGAAGAAGCGAAATAAAAAATCAAATTTTCAGTAATATCTCTTGAAAAGTATCAGTTTCAATTACCGGACTTGTATTCCCTCAAAAGATACACTACATGCCATACGTTCTTGGTCTTACTTTTGACCGTAATTTAAAACAACCTTTTTTTGGGTTAGAAACCACCCATGTATTACCCATGTTGTCAGAGATCCAAAGTTGCTAATTTTGCAATATTTGCGGTGTCATATCGATCTTTGATCCCAATTTACAGCCATTGAATGACCTCTGGACAAAAGAGTGTTAAGGATATTTTTTTCTTGCAATCACCTGAAGTATTAAAAAGAATATGTCCAAGCTCATAGGTGATCATATGACTATCATGATACCCACTGCAATACACTAGATCAAGCAACAAGTGATTTCGATCAACGAGATCATAATCTCATACCCACCGAAAGTTAGCTTCTCATATGTTACCAACGTATCCAAACTAGTCCCAGAGAGGAGAAATTCTTTGATTGCCCGTGGTGAACCAATATAATCAAGGAGATCGGTAAAAATTAAGTATTAATATTGTAGTGAACACCCTCCATAATTCAAATATTGTATTGTATTGTTTTATTCATATAATTTTTTGTCAGATACCGTTTCAGCGGAGGTATTTACGTTCAATAGTAAGAAAAACGAGGTTACTGTACGTGAATACTGTAAACACTACAGTCAATAATACTGTCAATAATACAGACTATTGTACAACAGTAAATGGACTAGAGTAGACTGTGAAGTATATTGGTAGAGGTAAGCAGGCTCAGAGCTGCGAAAAGTACAAGAGGGCTACTCACTTCCGAGAAATACGAGCGCGAGCGAGTGCGTATGAATGATAGCGAGAATAGAGTTAGCCTATGACGCGGGTTAGGTTATGACGATTCGAACAAAATCATCGATTGCAGGCGCCAAAAGCAATTTCGGAAGGTGTCCGCGTGCATGTATTATAGATTCTAAGTACTAACATATGCATACAGCAGAATTACTCAACTCCACATCTGACTGAGTCTGGCCATAATATAGCATCATTAGTCGATAACGGCATACGTTTGTAATCAGTTCAAGAGCTGTGGATTCGATGGCAAGGTGCAAAGTGCCAAACTTATCGTTACTATTCGATTGCTGGGATCATTGGTAAGAGAACTGATCGATTAGCGTGATGTAAACAGTAGTTTAAACCCATTTTTCGAGTGGTTTCAGAAAAATCTCAAAAATAGGCAAAATCCGTTGACACAAAATGAGTAGCGAAAAATTGGAATTCGCAAGAAAAATGCAAAGAATATAGATTGCAATAGAAAAACTCGAAAATGCTCATCTAAATTGGAGATAAACAATTTTTTTGTAATATCTAAGAGTGAATGATAGCATCTACGTTGGTGGAAAAGTAAGAAATTTTGTAACTTTTTATTGTTTAACCTTTAAGGCTATGGCTAATCTGAACTATCTGTACCCGTTCGGGATGTCTAACAGTTCTCTTTCATGATCAAAATGTCAAGGACATGGAAAATGCCGTTCTTATAAGAATGACCCATATATATTTATATTTTAAAAGAAAGTAAAAATGTTCCGTCAAACATGTGACAGAATTAGTTTATCTCTTATATTGCTTAAAAAAAATGAAATCCATGATGACACATGAGTCAATTTATTATTTCATCAGTATTCGTTCTGATTAATTCTCATATTGTTGGAGTATTACTTACTTTTATTACAGTTTACATACTATAAGAGGAGACGTTGTCAGCTTTGAGTAACTAATTACGAAAAAACTTACCAGAATGCTTGTTAGGTACCTCATCAATTATTCGAAGAACTTATGACGAAACAAATTGACGCCACTTGGTAGGCATTTCTAACGTCTTAAGAATCATAATATTCCAATTCCAAAATAAACTTTACAATTTTGTTAATCTTACTGATTTGAGAACGTGAAATCTGTCCATGAGGCCGACTAAATATACACATGAATTATCTTTATGATGAAACCTTAGTTTTGCATTTTACTGGATGTAAAAATTATTATAGAAATATTATAGAAATATTTATAATTTACTGAGACATATGATCAATAGATTAAATTATAAATATTTGTCTCTGAAAGACAGTTAAAGTATTAATAATAGAAGAATATATGAAGTCTATCTTAATTATAAGATTAACTGAACTTGCAGTTACAATACAAAAATATCTTTGGAATAAATCAAACGATCGAGGAGAGGTTGTGGAACCGTGTGAACTAGAAATAATTAGGTGATGAAGAATTTTATATCTCAGTTCAAGAAGGTATTCGAAGATATTCGATCCTACCAAGTGGAACAAACATTTTTTTCAAATTTTATGTAAAAAATTAGATAGAAACTGTGTCTGATGTTTTTTTGATTTGTCGCATAGTTTACGAGTGGAAAATTCATCAAATTATGAATTTTCAATCCGGCCCACTTGCCGTCAAACTTTCTGAATTTTTTACTCAAAAACTATGCGACGAATCGAAAAATTGCTAGGGACAATTTTCTCTTATTTTTTTATGTAGAATGAAATAAGATTTTTTTTTGCAAAATATTGATTTTATCGATATGCTGTCCGCCATATTTTTGAGGTTATGTCTAAACGCAGAGATGATGGAGCTTAACGGACCTCAGATTCGAATTCAGCAGCCAAAAATACATATAAGTAGAGTGGTCCAGTCTCTGGTCCAATTTTTTTTTTATTTTTTGTGGAGCTGTGTAATTCAACAAATAGAATCTAGTATGGATATTGGATGCATTCTGAATTCACCACTCACGTGAGCAGAAGACCTCAGCCTAACATAGCTCGGCGTGACGCGACTTCTGATGTTTGTTACTCAACTACTCGAATATAACAAATAAGTCTCAGATTTAAAAGGGTTATACTAACGTAAAAATAGTCAGCTTTCAATCTAGACTGGTAAGAAAAATGCCCCATAACTGTTCAATTACATGAAAGAATAAACAACATTTATTATATAAGAAGCCATAGTTAGTGATAGGATAAAAAATGGAGAGTATTGAAGTATAATGAATCATACTATTAATTTTAAAAGATCTATCGACAGGATCGGCTAGAGCAGCATAGTTTAGTGAGACAGTCGAGTGGAATTTTGAAGATCAACCTTTTGTAAAAAGTTATAGTAATGGGGCAAGGTCGAGTTTATAGCAATTCGTATTTCCTTACGAGATTTGCTTTCTTCTATTTCTCACGAATCTCAATTTATTTCCTGCAAGGTTTTTCAGAAAATATTTTGTTTCCAATTAAGTAGAGGTTTTTCTCGAAGAGCACGACGATCGACAGCGAGATATCTCGCATCGAATCAAACTCGCTCATATGTATATGGCGCTATCGTCTGTTGTTGTCTGTTACGGCTATATATATATATATACCTATGTCGTTCAAAACGAAATCAGGATGCAAGTGTATGAATAGTGAAGCAACCGAGGTGGACGTCGGCTAAGCTGTTTCAAGAGCTTTCTCTGATTTTGCAATTTGATTGGAATGGGCTACTATTTTTTTTTAGTTCATCCATTCAAGGTGAATTATCAGTTGATTCTTGCCGGTGAAAAATTTGAGGTTATTCTGCTGATAATAATGCCAATGTTTGTATTTACTCAACTTCATAGTTTATGAGCAGCAATATTATTAATTTTAACTTGCAGCATTCATTTTGATTATCAATATTGGATGCACTTTTTAATGTTCTCTTCATTTTCTTTCATGTAATTACATACAATCAGTATCCAATGTTTGACTTTTTATATTATTTTCACAGCTTATCCTCCGAATCAATCTCTATATATAACCCAGGCATATGATCTTTGCATATATCCAATTATTGGATATTATTCTCTCGATTTCAAAAATTTATTGAGATTGTCACTATTCTTTCCATACTTTTCACATAGATTAGAACATGATAATACTCGAATTTCACGAAACTCCATAAGAGTGCATGTAAATCGAAG
Organism: Aphelinus certus; assembly: GCA_020882725.1. Lineage (NCBI taxonomy): Eukaryota > Metazoa > Arthropoda > Insecta > Hymenoptera > Aphelinidae > Aphelinus > Aphelinus certus. Next base: position 595,645 of record JAJGXB010000009.1, read on the forward strand.
TGCTCATGTCTTTTTAACCAGCCAACCAGGCTTTCTCAAATTTTGGGTACAACTTTTATATCACAAAATATGCTTAAGTTCGAAGTTCAAAGTATTTTTCACTATTTTCATTTGCAGCCAGAACATCCTTAAGGTAGGGGCTTGAGGGACTGCAGCCCCGGGCCTCACCTCTGATGGGGACCTTCTCTGAAGGCCTCGTCCGGCACCCAAACTTAAATTCTTATCTATAAACATCGGCGATCCAAACTTCGCAGAGAGAAAGTGTGTGAGGAAAATTGAGCCTCACAAGACTTCCAGTGACAAAGTTAATTGTTCATAATCACGTTTTCACGGAGTTTTGAATCAATCGATCAAAAAGTGAGTGAAGTATATAGACGATTATTGAAAAATTGCGCTGTGAGGGCGAGGGCGCTGCGATGCTCGCTTTCACACTCCGACACTCACAGCGACTCCCATTTCGAACAAACTGTACTATAGTTGTCCAGTACCATACACTACGGACGTGTATATACTATGTACGTACCATACACCGCGCTACATCTCGCTGCACAGCATCGGCGTACTCTTCGTTCTTTGGGATGAGAGTCGCTGGGAGTGTCGGAGTACGAAAGTTCTCAACAATGAATTACTATCTTAGAAAACAGTCTTCCAAGTTTTTCTGTTATATCTTCCAAATATCATCATGTTATTTAAGGTAACTGGATCGAATCATCAATCTAGAAAACAATACATAGTGCCAATAAAATTAGTAATGAATTTTGATGAAACATGAACTGGATACTCAAAAATTACATGTAGAAAAATTTCTTCAAACTTTACAGTAATGTTTATTTGTGGACTGTATCATTTTTTACTTCAATGAATAGTTAAATTGATATTTGAAACAAATTGATTGGATATTATTTAGACGTGATGAGATAGATAACGAATAAGATTGATCGAAAGGAAATCGCTCGCGCTTTCATGTTCCAAAAAGGAAAAATTCAAGTTTCGATTGTTCATGTTTCGATAAACCATTAAAAAAGACTGTGAAATAGTTGAATGGTAAAGATTTGTGTCTTATTGATTTATAGATCAATCGAAAGGCTTTCCTACTTCATGGTCAGAATATTGAAAAAATTAATGCGAGGACGTAAAATTTTAAAAAAACTGACTTCTAGCAAGTTGTGCCGCATAAATCGTTGAAAAAAATCTATGAATCGGTATCGTGATGAAAATTCTGATCTCACGGATCAATAGAACTTATTAAGCGCTTTAAGTATTCGTCGTGAAAAATTGGAAAATGTCGATGTATTAGCGTGAAGTACGTACTCAAAAATTGGTGTTTTAATTTGTATTCTTAATGCGTTGAGAAAAATACGTGAAATTATGATATGGTGCAATTCCGGGTATGTCCGATCATGAAAACATCCAATGGGCTTTCATACCCTTGGTGAGAATTTAGGAAAAATTGATGCGTGGGCGCGGAATATGGAAAAAACTGACATTTGGCAAGTTGAGCCACATGAATCGTTGAAAAATTCTGTGAATCAGTATCGTGATGAATATTCTGATCTGATGAATCGATACAGCTGATTGAACGCTTTAAGTATTCATCGTGAAAAATTCAAAAACGTTGATGCGTGGGCGTTCACGTTTTGAGAGAATATGCATGTTTCTTGGCGAAAGTTACTAATTTTCAATATTATATTGAGACACACACACACACACGCGCGCACACACACACGCACACGCACACGCACACACACACACACACACACACACACACACACACACACACACACACACACACACACACACACACACACACACACTCACACACACACTCACACTCAATATTCAAGCATTATTCAAACATTTATGGACTTGAACTACCCAAATCTAAGCAATTGAGAGTACAGAAATCTTTCCATATTTGTCCTAATAAATTTAGGTCACTTCAAACTTTTTTCTACCTACAATTATTTCAATAAATAAGTAAATCATACAATTCACGTATGATAAGATGTGTTTTGTAACTCTATCTTCAATATTTTGGCATCAATTTTCACTGATTACAGTCTTGGAGCATTAGGAAATAGTTCATTTCGTTCCCACTTTTGTATAACATTCCTCACTCACCGGTAAGTGAAAATACAGTCAGAAAAATTAGATATTTACCGAAGGTAGACATTTCAAATCTCTCCATCATGCAGCCCAATTTACTATTTTTTATGAATAAGAACTTCATATTCTCAGAATTCATAAATCAACTTCGAACTAAGGAGAAATATGAATCTCTGTTCAACATTCAGTTTCTCAGAAAATTGAATGCTAATTTTTTTATATCTGTTGAATTGGGCCCTATCAATCTAAGCGCCATTTTTTTCAAATGCCCTGCCAGAGCTTCTTCTTGTTCTGCAGTGAAAGTACAGTTAAAACGTGAAGTTTTACCATGTTTGTTTTTTCACCCTCCATTCTTCAGATTCGTTGTTAGTTGCGATCTTTGAGGGCCAATCCGTGATATGGAGTTCAAATGAAAACTCCATATATATTTATATTCAGCGACGTTTCGCCAGCTTGGTTCGCTGGCCTTATCAGGCTATTCATTATCAGGAAACAAAACAACAGTAGATATTACAAACACCCTTTACATATGTTTCATCAAGAGCAAACAATTTTTCTCACCAGTGTAAAAATTAATCAATCCATTCTTAATAATTAGGGAGCGGAAGGAACTGACTTCCACTGCCACCGTGAAATTTGTATCTGCGAGCGAAAATTAACCAACGTAATCTTATATAGAGTCACCGGTGCTAGGACGTTTGTTATGGAAAATGTTATTGACCTTCCTGTACGTGTGTCTAAGCGGCTGTGTGTCTCCTTTTCTATTTAGTGTATGTTTATACATGTGAATATGAAGCATCTCGGGAACAAGTCCCTCATTGTAATTCTTTTCTCTATCCAAAACTCTCCGATCAAAACTATGGGTATTGTTCTCGACAATATGACGTGGTATAGGCAATAGGTCGGTATTGCATTTTTGATGTTCAGAAATTCTTTCTTCCAATTTTCGTTTTGTTTCGCCGATGTAACATGCAGAACAATCTTTACAATCAAACTTGTCCACTACACCGGTCTATTCCCATTTTTCAGTTTTGTCTTTGCCAAGCCTAATTACACATGATAGTTTGTTATTGACTAGGGGCACAGTACGAATACCGAATTTTTTCATCGAACCAGTATCCTTATATAAAAAAGTGATGGGGTCAAAGTGAAGCCAGTTAACTCGTGATTTGATTGGTGTAGACCTAACCACGTGACGAGTCAAGTATATAGATATAGATAGTGAATGCAGGCAAGCGAAAAACAAAAGAACAATAAATTTTGAGGTTTAGGCATTTACTGTAGTTTTAAAAAGAAAATAAAGAGTTTTGAGGTTGAAACAATCAAATCTTCTTGCATAGATGTTGAATAAAATCTAAATCCAGGTTTTGAAATTGCGCATAATGGAATAAAGCTTAAATCGCGCACAGCGCGTCTGGATGTAGCTAGTCTTTGTTAAAGAATCATTTGTGGTAGGGAATTGATAATGTACACAACGGTTGTGTATTATTACTATTGCATCTTTTTATTGAGAAATTTATTGAAAAGAGTTTATCTTTTATGCTGGAATCTATGAATTCAAAGGGGTAATCATTATCTATATTGTTTATTTTCTTTATATTTTGAGTGTGTAAAAATTCTTCGAAAAGTTATTGGGATCTGTCTACTAAGTTTGAAATAATGTTACGTTTTTGCTGGGTTGTGTGTTTCGAATCAAAATTTAGTATTCTGACCGGACATGTCGGCTTCTGATACCCATTCGTGATCAAACGATTTTCACTTTTGATAATCGATAAGTTTAGAAAATTGATAGAGTTATTGTTCTGATTTCGCGTGTAAAGTCCGAATTTCCGTTATATTCATTAAAAACTCTTAATACTGTTTCGACCTGATCTTCTTCAACACACATGATGGTATCATCTACATATCTTTTGTAAAATAAAGGTTCACAATTATAATCAACTTTCAATTTTCTAATGCATTCTACTTCTAAGTCATCCATAACTAGATCCGCAAGCAATGGTGGAATCGGTGATCCTATAGGTGTGCCAAAAACTTGTTTATATATTATTCCATTGAAAGTGAAGAAAGTATTTTCAAAAAGGAACTTTGTCATATCGACTATCTCATCAAACGGAATTTCACTTTGTCTATGTATCTACAGTGTATGTTTTATGTCTAAACTCTTTAATACTAAGTCGCAAGGTATGTTAGTAAACAAAAAGCTGACATCCAGTGAAAGCAAATCGAAGCCAGGTGGTACTATAGTCTCTGCGATTGTCTCTTTCAATTTAAAACTGTTGTTGACACGTGAAATCGGTGGTTTGATACATTTTTTGAATTCTGTATGTATAGTTTTTGCCAAAGAAATGAATGGGGCTATTTACTTAAGAGATGATTGGTCTCAATGGGTTACCAGCTTTGTGAATTTTCGGCAGTCCATATGCCTTCGCTAATGTGGTATCAGTCTGTGTGAGGTTATTGTTATGATATTGCTTACCTAACAGTTTTCTATTGTTCAAATCGGACAAAATTTTATAGACTTTAGTCATGTTCTAAGTGGGTTGCGTGTTACAACTTTATACGTTTTTTTGCTTCTATTCACCAGTGCGTTAATAACAGAATCTTTGATGCTATTCTGGACATTGTGACCAACATCGACTTTAGACAAGGAATATTCAACATTTTTTGCCGTTACAATAAAATCATTCTTAGTCAATTTTTTTCACATTATAATTTGGTTCTAATAAAACAACGTCAACAACATTTATTGGAATCTGAACATCTGACACATTTTTTATCTATTTTCTATTAACGGAGTTATTGTTATCTCTATGTTTTTTCAAATTCACAAATTTTTTATCTAATTTTATTGTTAAATTATCATATATCTTTTCACTTTTTCCATCAGTGTAATATAGAAAATTGTTTTTAAATGTTACATTAACTTTGAGAAGATTAATTTTTTTGACAATTGAATTTAGACTCTTGTATAAATAAAACTTATGCATATGAATATCTTTTATTTCAAGCCTTAATGATTTACGTGACTCTTCTGATTCCGAGAGGTGAAGCATGCTATTGCGGTTTACTTCTAAATGACGTCTTACCGATGTGTTTGAGAGCGTTGTTCACCTGTCTTGGAGAAAAATCATTGCTCCTGTATCGCAGTAGATATTGTTGATGGGCATTGGAAGCCGCCAATTGATGTCTCAACTTAGTCCGTAGTTTTAATATCTTCGTTGACTTGTAGTCATGATTAGATGTTAATAGTTCATAAAAACTCCCTCCTGTAGGAGTCTGGTCGTCTTTCAATTGTAGACCGTGATATATGTTTGTATTTTTACCCTCCATTCTTCAAATTCACAAACAGGAAGGTCAATAACCTTTTCCACAACAAACGTCTTAGCACCGGTGATGCTATATAAGATCACATTGGTTAACTTTTGCTCGCAGATACAAATTGTCAGTTCCTTCCACTCCCTAATTTTCAAGAATGGATTTATTAATTTTGACACTGGTGAGAAAAATTGTTTGCTCTTGATGAAACATATGTAAATGGTGATTGTAATATCTACTGTTATTTTGTTTTGTTATAATAAATAGCCTGATGAGGCCAACGAACAAAGCTGGCAAAACGTCGTTGAATATAAATATATATGGAGTTTTCATTTGAACTCCATATCACGGATTGGCCTTCAAAGATCGCAACTAACAACGAATGTAAAGCTTTACTGTCTCTAATCTTCTCTAGATTCTTATTCTCCGTACTCATAATTGAATTCATCTTACAAGGAGAGTATCAGGCCTTCGGGTCACCAATCTGGACCAAACTTGATACGTATGTTCTCTGGAGCTATAGTGACCATACGCAAAAAGTTTTAGGACCTAACGCTCCCTCAGTCCCAAGATAATATCATTACAAGGTTACTTAACTTTATACTTATAATGATATTTTCACTTACCAGGGGACATATGAGAACCGGGTCACCAGTCTTGGCCAAACTTTTTTTGATGTTAGTTTGGCTCAAGAATAAACTGTGCCCTCAGTCTGAGGGACCAACACTCCCAAACTCCAAAAATATTAATTATTATAGCTTGGATGGAGCAGTACCTCTCGTCCCAAATGACAATATGTCATCTGAGGCGTATTTCCCTCACTGCACTGCACTTTCACTGTTATAACTTGAATACCACATCACATTTTATCCCAGAAAACATACAGAACCAGTAAATTGCGTGTATGCTCAACAAATCTTACTTCCATGTCTTACTCACATAGAGTAAAACATGAAATATATGACAAAATCAACGCTACTCGACTTTTCATTCTGTGCTTGGATACTGAAGCAATAACAACACGTATCCAAGCACAAAGACAACGAATCTAGTATCATTGGACGACAATTCAGTGTCAGAATTGATTTTCACTCATGAAAACTTCAATTCTGTACATGTGTCGACCAATATCATACTATAACCAATTATATCAAAACTCATCTACTCACAGTTTTCTTCTTGCTTCGAAACAATTTCTGGCCCTGTACAGCATACCTGGAACACAAAAATTATCACAAAGAAACACCTTCCTGAAATATATGTAGAAAGGCAAAGGTTAAGTTTACTTATCTGAATTCCCTTACGTCTTGAATCAAAATCCATCAGCTGCTGCACACGATGAAGCTCCAAACTTACAGGTGAACACTGTGGTGGAAATTAATCTGGAAACTTTTCTTACAATTACTCAAACTGTTTTGAGATGAGTACGCATCACATATCTAACTAAACATGGTGTTTATAGACGACGCCTATGGTAACCTGCAGCGCGAAGTCGGTAACACAGGTACTGCGCTGCAGGTTACCATAAGCGTCGTTTGTAAACACAGTCAGTTAGACGTGTGATGTGTTCTCATCAAGTGGTCATTGCTTACTCACAACAGTTTGAGTAATTGTAAGAAAAGTTTCCAGATCAATTCCCACCACAGTGTTCACCTGTAAGTTTGGAGCTTCATCGTGTGCAGCAGCTGATGGATTTTGATTCAAGACGTAAGGGAATTCAGATAAGTAAACTTAACCTTTGCCTTTCTACATATATTTTAGGAAGGTGTTTCTTTGTGATAATTTTTGTGTTCCAGGTATGCTGTACAGGGCCAGAAATTGCGTCGAAGCAAGAAGAAAACTGTGAGTAGATGAGTTTTGATATAATTGGTTATAGTATGATATTGGTCGACACATGTACAGAATTGAAGTTTTCATGAGCGAAAATCAATTCTGACACTGAATTGGCGTCCAATGATACTAGATTCGTTGTCTTTGTGCTTGGATACGTGTTGTTATTGCTTCAGTATCCAAGCACAGAGTGAAAAGTCGATTAGCGTTGATTTTGTCATATATTTCATGTTTTACTCTATGTGAGTAAGACGTGGAAGTAAGATTTGTTGAGCATACACGCAATTTACTGGTTCTGTATGTTTTCTAGGATAAAATGTGATGCGGTATTCAAGTTATAACAGTGAAAGTGCAGTGCAGTGAGGGAAATACGCCTCAGATGACATATTGTCATTTGGGACGAGAGGTACTGCTCCATCCAAGCTATAATAATTAATATTTTTGGAGTTTGGGAGTGTTGGTCCCTCAGACTGAGGGCACAGTTTATTCTTGAGCCAAACTAACATCAAAAAAAGTTTGGTCAAGATTGGTGACCCGGTTCTCATATGTCCCCTGGTAAGTGAAAATATCATTATAAGTATACAGTTAAGTAACCTCGTAATGTGATTATCTTGGGACTGAGGGAGCGTTAGGTCCTAAAACTTTTTGCGTATGGTCACTATAGCTCCAGAGAACATACGTATTAAGTTTGGTTCAGATTGGTGACCCGAAGGCCTGATACTCTCCTTGTTAGTTTGGAAAGTAGTCCTTGTGACATTGTACAGCTATAAGCCAAATTCACATTTTTCACCTTAGAGTATAAAAATCCAAAAGTCGTAAATTTTGGATAGGTCTCAATGAGACACGCCTATTCGTAAAAAATTTCTCATATCATTCTACAGTGTCAATACAATTGGCCACGAGTAAGAGTTCAATCTCATTCACTTTACATCTTCCAAGAATTATGACCATGAATGCATGTACATTTTGGAACCGTACTTGAAGTTATTGTATCCACTAAGAATAGAGTCTCTACAGTAAAAATGCCGCCAACATTGGTTATAATGTATGATGTATGATGTACTCATAACTACAAAAAATTCAATATCACGTGCATCGCGAAGACAGAACATCAAAATTCACCTAGATTCATCAGCAGAGAGAAAAAACTTTCTTAAAAATCGCGCAGAAAAAAAATTGTGAGGGAAAAAGTTTTGGAGAGACAGAATTGTTTATCTATAAGTTGACAAACATGCAAGGCAAAGACATCTTACGATTCTTATCTCAGAAGAACTTAATCTGATGCACAAGGAATGTGTTCATCATGGAGCATACATATACAATTTTGAAAATTGGAATTTAAACGAGAAAAAAGAATATTTTGTCGGTTGACAAGGTTGTATATTAACAAATTAAACTCGTTGATTTTAACATCTAAATTGAAGAAGGTTCGGAACAAACCCGTATCCAACTGTTTTCATTATTGCGATGCGCTATTCTATCCAGGATCATTTGAATCATTAGAACGTCGACTCACTATGTTCATTCACAATTCTCTCGTTCATCCAGCATGCAACTCCATAATATCCGAAGTCTTCTACAACAGAAAGCTTCAACTATCTTCGATATTGAGCGAGAGAAAAACGATGCACGGTAATCAAGACACGTTGCACCTGCATGCGATGATTGCGTTATCCTCCGTCGTGCATCTCGAGAGCGAAGCATGACCAGGACGTGGCATATTACATAATGAGTTTCTTCAATTTATGTTTTATACCAGAATTTTACAAAGAGCGGGCTAGCCTAGCTGATAAGGAATATAATAATAAGAAGTCGTACGAGCGTTCTGCAAAGGCTTTGATCAAATTTGCAATCAATCAAACCAATCCGGTGTACATATATTTTCCGGGATTCCAAAGCAAAGTAACATAATGTACGATCATGACCGATGCAAAATGTTCACGACGGCTTATTCATCTTATATCCATTCTGTTTAAAATGATGCTTAGTAATAACCGATTCATTGATATCACATATATACATATGAATTTTTTGCAGTACTAATAAAGCACCCTGTCCTATAATTAGGCAGCATACACCATCGATCGAGAGCTCATGACTCGAGATCATTATAACTGATGATTTGTACGTTCCCAGATAATAGAACATTATAGTAATAGAACAATACCACCCTTCATCGAGTAAATCTTGAGGGTACTTGGAGCCAAACTGGTGGGCCGTAAATGGACACCAGAGTTTTAGGAGTGGCCAGAAGCGAGAAACGGGTATCCATCCCTCCCCTCTGTAGCCGCGACGCGCTGCGCATAAGTAGTGCTCTCGCTCCCACCAACGCGCTGAGCCCGCACACATCACGGTCCACGCGCCTCGCTTGACGACGCACGCTGCCAGGGCCGTAATTACCGCAAACTCAGTGCATTTGTAGCGCATATTGGAGTAAATTTGGAGTGTCAATCTCGGATAGCGATTCACTGCCATATAAATTGAACTGAATCCATCACCGAAAAATTTAAATAAGTCCCTTCCCACTGGTCGGGCCTTAACATATATAAACCTTTCATTCGACAATGTGCTAATCAACCGGTAGAGGAGGATTTAAGACACTCTCTAACTATGCTAGAAGAAAACCAAAAACATCCATAAACCTGAATTGCATTGCTCATCTGTCACGAATTGATCCATCTTAGTAAACCTGCGCTCAAACGGAGATGTACGCGCTCCCTTTTTCGCTGGAACAAATTCGACCTCGGTCTCGAAACATCAAGGTTGTGTCTATGAACCAACGCTTGAAGAGGTGGCCGATCGGTAACGGCCGATATCCGCCATTACACTATTTACCTTGGGATAATTTCAAATTTGTCTTGCTTATGACAAGTTTTCATGGATATATTTTTATGAAGAAAGATTGTCAACCAGCACATGAATTTTGAAATCTCATCGCAAGTTTCTTCGGTCACGAAGCCACTTTTCGATTCTCCAGATTACAAACCTGATGTCGAGGACGACCAACAATAGAAGGAAATACAGCTCGTGGTGCATCATCTCCGGCAAAACCAGCTTTGCACATGCCTGATCCATTATCCACTACAAGTGCTGCTACGTCATCGTCACACATGTTGGATTAGTGATTGATTTCTGAAATAGATGATCGAAGATTTAGATGTGGAATAATCATACTGATTCTTAATTTGTCTTCGATAAATAGTTTGAACAATTGATGAAGTTCTGGTAATGAGAATGGACTTGTACAGAAGGTTAGGTCATTATGCGAATTATATTTGAAGTGGCAATACACACATAGAAGAGATAATTGAATTTTCACGCTAAACTATACACTTTCCAGTAAAGGAATATTTAATGAGCTCTGATTTTTCAAAAAACTCAAACTCTCATGTTACCTGAATCATCAGGCTAATTGAGGTAACTGCCAGAGCAACTGTCCAGTAACTAAATTCAGAAAAGTGAGACTTTAAAAGCCTCACTTGGCGGAGAGTAAAAAGCCTTACCGGTTGAGACTCTAATAGCCTCTCGGTGGGGCGCGTCTGATGAATTCGCCACTGAATTTTGGAGTTTTTTGAGGTTATGGCAAAATCCTGACGTGATGGAGTTAAACAGACATTGGATTCGGCGAATCAAAAACCATACAGTAAACATAGTCAAATCTTTTGTCAAACCTCCGGGCCAGAAAACTATTTTTTTGTGTGGCTGTGTTATCGTACGTAAGATCTTACGTGAGGTCTTTCATATGATCATTCGTAAGTTCTTACGAAAGTTCTCATGCAAGAAGTCACGAAATAGTCTTGTGATATGAGCCAGAATATAATGTTTTGTAGCGATGACCTACGTTTAGTTGAACTCTGGATAAACTCATTCGCTTACAGACAGAGTCCCGCGAGGACCGCCACGACCGCCAAGGACCTCAAGATTAGAAATGTTAAGAAATTCAAGACCGTAGGTCGTAAGGTCGCATGTATTCAACACACTATTTACATTTCTTTTCGAATCGCTCATGTATCTGTAATGCGTCCTCCGATATTTCAAGTACCATCTGCAATATTTATAGTTGATTAAACCTGTCAATTAGTTTTCGTTAACTCAGAAAATGTTATCGAAGTGTCCTGACTAAAAATTATCAGCGTGATTGTTGATTCCGGCAAACAATGGTTTAGGCCATCACATCATAATTTAGTTATTAGTATAACACTAAGCTTTTTGGTTTTAATCTCCCCATCTTAGAGAATTTACTCTTGAACTATTTCGGTTCTCAGGAACCAATCAGCCGACGAACTATATGTCTAGCTTTGTATTGAGCCACGT
>JAJGXB010000009.1:607232-617575 GCA_020882725.1 Aphelinus certus
CTTCAATTTTTCATCGTGAAAAAATTGAAAATATTGATGCATGGGCGTGAAGTATGTACTTAAAATTCGGTGTTTCAATTTGTAAAAAGTTAGAATTCGTTTGAAAAAAATACTTGATATTTGAAAGAAATGAAGAATTTTGGAAAAATCGATGCGTGTGCGAGAAACATGTGAAAACTGACTTTTAGCAAGTTGAGCAACATAAATCGTTAAAATTCTACGAATCAGCGTCGTGACGGAAATTCTGATCTGACGAATAGATATAGCTGATTGAGCGCTCCCCGTTTCCATCGTGAAAAATGGAAAAATGTCGATGCGTGAGCGTTAATTTTATGAGAAATTTGCATGTTTTCATGGCGTAAGTTATTAAGTTGCAATATAGTAATAAGATGCAATATAGTAGAAATTATATTTATTCCCATTGATATTTCCCGAGGTTTGACGAAAATTCATGATCATAACAAAATCTACTTCTGATTATGTTATTTTACTTCCTCAAAGACAAAGCTTTGGAATGAGGTAAAAATTGACATCTCAAATCAGACATCGGGACCTTATTTTTGATGGCCTAGAGGTGAGATACATGTTGATGTAAAAGCGTCCGTAGATACTTTGAATTATTCACCAATAGTTCCAATAAAAATTTCATTATTATCCTATATTCTTGATAGAGCAAATGAAAGACACGAGCGAGCGATAGCGAGTGAGTGATTCTGGCTAGTTCTGTAATAATTTGATTCTTTGTTGTTAATTTGTATTTCAGGTAAGCTGTCAGGGCCAGAAATTTGATTGGAACTAGCGAGTAACTGTAAGTGAAGAATTTTTTCTTATTATTCTTATATGGTCTGATTTTGGACAACAAGCGTTCAAAATTGAAGCTCTTATGGGTCAACTTCATTCTAATACTAAATTACCATACAAATTTATTGTATACTAGCATCCCCCGTCATGGCTTCGCCCGCTCTCCGAGTTAATAGAATTCGAATGATAATTATTCTGTGCATGAGAATAAAAACGTTTTCCGATATGACCGTCTTAGAAAGTCCAACATACAACTGCCTGTGTGAATAACAGTCTGAGCGTGAATCAATTACAACATATCTAAATGTCAGACCTTGAACCTAGTTTATTGTCATAGCATAAGGAACCGCGTGAACAGCTCGTACAGCGATTCGGCACCTAGTGGTCAAAGAGAGAAGCCGGAGCTTCAAATTAAGGCATATTTCAGCCGTTAAAAATAATTCTTTAAGACAATATATGCGAGTTTGATTATTTAGGCAATCGATTACACCGCTATAATATCAGGAGTCACAGTAGGATGACCAGTTTAGAGTTGTCCATAAGAAAATTGAGGAATTCACCACTGATTGCCTTATACTTATAGGCCAGACCGCGCCACTTCAACCGCGTGAACGGCTAAAACAGCGTCTCGCCACCTAGTGGCCAAAAAGAGAAGCCGGAGCTGATTTGCATGTTATTTCCACATTTTGCATAAAAACGTTCCTAATTAATTAATGGTTAATTTTAATAGCCTATGACACTTCAAGGTACATAGTAAAGCTACTGTCAAAATTTGCAGGCGATTGGTTCAGTAGTTTTTGAGATTTTTACATACAAACAAACGTTTCCTCTTTATATAATAGTAAGATATGTAAACATATATAATATTAAGATATATAATCTTATAATAAAGATCACAAAATTTCGAGTCGAAAATTTTTTTTGTGTCAACCGTAAAACATGGAAACCGGTCGCAGCGAACCCCGGGAAGTCAATTTCGAGCGTCCATGGACCCTAAACTAAGAGTTGGCATAGTTGTAATTGTTCAAATTTATTGTTGGAAGACCCAAAATGGCGGCCGACCGAAAAAATTGTAGCTTCAACTTGGCAATTGTTTTTCTCGAAAACTATGGGTCAAATCAAAAAATTCTCAAGAACAAAAAAGTCTTAGAATCACCTGAAAAACACTCTTGAATTTTTTCAGAATTTTTTGATGAAATTTTTCGAAATTTTGATTTTTTAAATTTTCAAAAAAACGCAAATTGCTTTAGAACTTCTGAAAAAATTTGCGAATGTTCTCTGAGTAATTTTAGAACTTTTTTGTTCTTATAAATTTTTCGATTTGCCGGCTAAGAAACGCACAGAAAAATTTCTGAAAAATAATTTCATTATTTTTTTTCTCAAAAACTATAGATCAAATCGAAAAAATAAAAGAAACAAAAAAGTCTTAAAATTACTCAAAGAACATTCTCAATTTTTTTCAGAAGTTTTTAAGCAATTTGCGTTTTTTCTGAGAATTTGAAAAATCAGAATTTTGAAAAATTCCATCAAAAAATTCTTTAAAAAATCAAGAGTGTTCAATCAATCAAGAGTTCTTCAGGTGATTCTAAGACTTTTTTGTTCTTGAGAATTTTTTGATTTGACCCATAGTTTTTGAGAAAAACAATTGCCAAGTTGAAAGCTACAATTTTTTCGGTCGGCCGCCATTTTGGGTCTTCCAACAATAAATTTGAACAATTAGAACTATGCCAACTTTTAGTTTAGGGTCCATGGACGCTCGAAATTCACTTCCCGGGGTTCGTTGCGACCAGTTTCCATGTTTTATGGTTGACACAAAAAAAAATGTTGACCCGAAATTTTGTGTTTTTTTGCAATCAATTGTTCATAAGAATGAAGGCATTTATTTAATCGAGATAAAAGTAACGGAATCGGAAAGCTGACAAAATTTTGCACAAGAAAATGTTCTTCCCAAATTTTTTAAACCATTATAACCATATGAATTCTATCGCTCAAAAAAACGGTTGATGCATAAGCGTGGGACGTTGGAAAAACTTTTCATCTATGACTTTTTGTTACATTCGGAGAATGAAGTAGCGAACATGAAAATATGCACCACGCCACACCACACCGCGATGCCTCCAGACGCTCGGGCTCGTGTCTTGGCGCGGCGCAGAGCAACCTCTCGTGTTCACTACTCAATTCCTTGAACATAACGGGAAAATCCTAGTATTTTTGATAGGCTATATCAACGTAAGAAAATCAACTTTCAAACTAGATTATCAAAAAAAAATAAAAAATAATAGATTTATGAAATATAACCTGTTTTATGTGTTTTTCTCTGTAGAAACGTATGAATTTTTCAAAACGCCTTTGGAAAGTCACCTTAGAAATGCCGAGGGAAAAATACATCGATACCTTATCCCACATTATCCAGATTTTTGTCTTGTATCTTCGGTAAACTTTTTGGACCTTCCAGAAGAATACTGAGTATAAGACAAGCATTGCGAGACTAGGAACTGAAGTTTTCACGTGATATAAGATCAAAGTAGTGATTCCAAAAGCGATAATCCGTCAGTAGCGTATCCTAGAAGCATCATATATTCTTTTGGATATCCACTGATTTTAAGCTTAGGTTGAACTCTTAAGACATTCTCAATATTGTGGGAAGCCACTGGGCTTCTGACAAAAAAATGTAGTAGTCACATGGAATTAAGGGGTAATATCCACCAAATGCTCAAAAAAACAAGGCTTTTTTCATGATTTTTTTTAAATTATATTTGAGATGTAAGGTATATAAATAATATATCACTGGATTAAGCAAGTCTTGGAGAATAGAAAAAAATTTCTTATTGTTAGTTTTTTTACAAAATGGCGGCTGTGCAGCGATTGCCGTGAACCGCTTTTTTAAAAAGTTCTTCCGCGGCGAGCAGTAGAACTGGAAAAGTTTACATTCGATTGACTCGAAATTTTAACTGTAGCTTTTTCATTAGATTATCTAGTGAAGTACACATTATATTTTTAGAATTTTTTTTCGCAAAATGGCGACGGTTTGAAAAAAAAAAAATTTTTTTCGACAAAAAAAAGTCAACTTTGATTGTTTATAACTTTTTTTTTGTCAATCAATCGCTAAAATGGTGTGTACTTCACTAGATAATTTAATGAAGAAGCTACAGTTAAAATTTCAAGTCAATCGGATGTAAACTTTTCCAGTTCTACTGCTTGCCGCATTTGAAAATATGGTTTTGAGAAAAACGCGTTTAAAGTTTCAAAATGGTATGTATCTTATATGAAAGTTGTTCGGTAAAAATTGATTTAAACGAATTTTGAGTTTAGATCAGTACTTGGGAGTTGTAGATTTAGATCCTAGGATAGTTTTAGAATAATTTAAGCCAATAAAAAAAAATGAAAAGAAAAAAAAATTTGCCGGATATTACCCCTTAAGAGGCTCGAACTTTTGGCAGTAAGAAATGTATACCAGTCGAGGATGCTCTTTGCTTGTGTTTAGATCGTAGAGAAGATCTAACTTAGTACCAACATATATCTACTAAACTAGTAGAACTCTTGCATCAGTTCACACCATTTGTAGAAATTCTAAGCCTTGATGAAAACTTTAGTTTAGATATTGCAACAATTGTAAATGATCACACAGAAGAAACTTGGAAGCTCAAAAAATACTCAACTAGATGGAAATGTTATAATAGAAGAAGATATGATTGAAGATGGAAAGAAATTCAAGGCTGTTGGTGAAATTTTCGAGTTCTCAGAAGGATGTGTTCGAGTGGGTGTCACACTCGTCTCACTGTAGCAGGTCCAGATGTTGTGGTGTATGCATGTGACTGACGAGTCAGCACATATCGGGCATTGAGTTTCGGCACGCCCGCACTAGCGGCAGTTGCATTCCAGCTGCGAATCGAGCATGTATAATTTTGTAAACAGCGTAAGACTCTGATAAACTAATTATCCTCTGGATATATTGAGATGGATTTTTGGAATAAACCTTTCCCACAATCAAGATATTACAGTAGATATGAGCAATAAATTCCTGAACGAGCTCGGAATTACTTTCAGTGAAGGAATTGCTTATAATAAACTGTTAGCGAAATTAGGTGGTGTATTGTATGAATCAAATCAGCAAATTATAGTTCATCCTTATTCATCCTTGAATCATTCTTGAGAAAACGAGTCGTTTTGCAGTCGGTAATGGACATTAGATCGTTGAAAGGAAACGAAGACTTTAGAAATCAACAAACCCAAATCAATTCCCTGAATTTCTCTCTCCACTTTTAAGTTTTCATCAGATCAGTCCATCAATTTTGGTAGGTATCGAATCCTATGAATGGATAACTTACATGAATATAAAATTTGATGACAAACAGTTTTTTCATGGAAAATTGCCTGTATAGTTGCAGGTGTGATACTTAACCAAATTAGAATTCTGATTGAGAGAGAATTCCCTTGTAAGCAGAAGAAAAGCTGTTAAAAAAGCAAACACAACATTCAGGTGCTTTTGTCGAAGCTGGTCAAAATGAAGCTGTTATTGAAAACATAGCTTTCTCAACACCAAATGCTGATGAGACGTCTCCAGTGCCTAAATCTAAAGCTGCTTTGTACGTACACATTGTATTAGAAAATATAAACTCAAACGACAGTCTTTCTAGAATAATGGAACTAAACTTGACAAATATGCTGAGACTGATAATGAAGAAAATACTGATGCTGAAAAAATTGTGACCCATACCGACTGATTCAAAATTGGTTAAAATGCAGTTGGTAAAGGTGCCTATGAAATAAAATTGAAAGCAGCACTGAGTCGAAAAAATACTGGACACCCTGCTAAGAAAGTTGAATCAAATAATGTAGCATTTGATGCTACGAAACTATCAGTCGATGAACCGACAATCTTACATCTTTTTATTTTTTCGACATTGCTAGAGAAGTCATGAAAACTCCTTAAGGAATTAACTTCAAAATTGGTCAAAATGGAGGACAAGCATCTATTCCAAAATTGTTTAAATGGTCAATCTTTGAGGGCCAATCCGGAATGAATTGAAAAAGGATAAATCACAAAATCCACCACATATTTTGTTGAAGCGACGTTTCGCCAGTATGGTTCACTGGCCTCGTCACGCTAAGAATTTTATTAAAAAAAAACACGTATTAAATGGTACAATCAGTATACAAAGCAATCAATGAATTGACGATAAAAGTATTCATTCTCACCAGATTTTGAATAAATTTAAAATATAAAATGCTTTCACTGACATTGTCAAACTATTGTGTATAGAGCTAACGTCAGTGGTCTTATATAACATCGGCTACGTTGGTATGTTTGTTTTGAAAAATCTTGTTAAGCTTCCTATACGTGTGACTGAGGTGTTGTGTATCAATTCATTGATTGACACACAACATTGATTGTTTTGTATTCAACATCCATACTCATTGATTGTTTCGTATACTGACTGTACTATTTATTACATGTTTTTTTATAATAAAATTATCAGCCTGATGAGGCCAGTGAACCATACTGGCGAAACGTCGGTTCAACAAAATATATGGTGGATTTTGTGATTTATCTTTTTCCACTTCACTCCGGATTGGCCCTCAGAGACCAACCATTTGAACAATTTTGGAATTATGGAGAGTGTACACTACAATACAAGTGTCTATTCATTGATTCAGTTAGATAATCTGTTTTTTGAATTATTTTTTTACAGCTCCAACGAATTCTGGGAATTTCTCTTAAATCTCATTCTATCAAATGGATAGAAGGAAGAAAGTAAAATTACAGAATATATTCTTCCCCTCACGTTTCTATGTTTCTAGCTTGAAATCCATTCAAGAATTCATGGAAAAAAATTCTGAAATCGAATAAACGTTCGAAAGGAATATGTTTATTCATTATAGTATATAACAATAATTTATTCATCGAATAGTATTAGTTTTTTATTTTTCCAATATATACAAACTTTCTGCAAATTTCATTTGAATACAAAGTTCACTTAAACTTATATGTTGGAACTACCAAAAAATGGGTTGTGAGTTTGCAGATTTGAAAAATTAATTGCAGAAGATATTGGAATAGCTCCAAAATATGTATGTGACTATTGTCAGGGTATCGAAAACTTTTATTCCTTACCAGTTTCATGATCAGAATTAGTTCACATTATAAAAATCAACAGTGGTCTCACATACCGTCAGCTGCTTTGGGCTGTGAAAAATATTATTGAGCTCCTGATACGTGTGACTGAGTGATTATGTTCCACAGAGCATGAAATATTTCTGAAATATTTATATGTCCGCAAAAAGGCTGCAGAAAAATATTTCAATGAAAGATTTTTGAGATATTTCAGGAATATAGTTTGAAATATTTCATTGAAAGATTTATGAAATATTCCAGCAATATTATGACCGTATTAAAACCTTATTATTATTATTTATCTTGACATTATTTCGCTCGCACTTACAACGCAATCTATACATACATCGCACTCGTGTGAGGGGATCATATACTTAATCAGCCCTATATACAAACCGTTCCATTTTCCCGTCACTTGCGAGAAAATAACGTGAACCGTGGCGACTAACAGGAGAACTTACTTGGAGACGTTGTTTAACTTTGGGTGTCCAATCATGACCAATTTGGATAGAAAATTACGTCCATTTCTTCTTTTTTCAATTATCGTCAGATATTATTTTTTAATACTTTACAGTGAATAACTGTAACTTACAGATAACTTGCAGTGAAATCTTTCAGAAACCTTTCAGAAATATTTCAAGAAATGTTTCACTGAAAACTTTTGGCAATGATGCTTCAATATTCCATGAAATATCTCAAGATATGTTTGCAGAAATCTTTCAGTAAATCTTTCATGAAATATTTCTGAAAGATTACAAAAATAATTCATTGCGAGATTAGAAAATCCGTTTCTGATGGCTGCATAGAAGTATTACATAAATATTTCATGCTGTGTGGGGTGTCTCCCTTCTTATTCATAGTGTTAGTACATATTACTGTAAAGCATTCACGAAATAAGTCGTTTCTTATATTTCACTTCGCGGACTTCGATTCCAACGTTTCTCTGATCAAATTCATGTATAGGGAAGACCGGGGCTGGTTAGCGTTCTTTTTACAATTATACTCGTAGCTTCCACCCACACGATAGGAATAAAAATTTAACTATATCAACCGATAGTACTCCGGCCACAGATCACGTTAAATTTGAGTTTACTGAGATCTGTAGTTCTTTTAGAATAACTCATTCTTCATAGAGTAAATTTTCGTCCAAATTACCCCGGGTACGGGGCAAGTTGGCATCCGTGTCGAGATAAGTTGGCATTCAATAATTCACTCGAGATTTAACTCCATACACTGTATATGAACTATATTTTTTTGAAGAGTATCAATATTGTAATCGAATACAATACTTTTCATGAAATTTCTAAATTATCATCAATAATTTCCTAAATCAATAACACTGAACAAATATATTAACAAAATTTTTTCAACTATTTTTTTATGCGCACTAGTATGCACTCGCTTTTCGTTTATAAATGCTCCAGAAGTGATGTTGCGCTCGACCCGTGATGCGTTGATCTTGAGAATAGCAACGGGCTGAGCTGTGAAGACTATCCAACTCTAAGATTCGTGGATTGAATCTTAATAACTGACCAATCGAAGTTTTTGATGAAAAATCAATCGATTCGCTACACTTTATTTCACTACGAAGTGCATTGTTATTAGATTTTAGGTTGAATGATGTACCCTTTTCCGAGAGATTCTGCTGAAGATAATTCCGAGTAGGCTATATCGTGTTCTTTGCAAACAGCATCCAAGGGATTGATTCCAGGATTATCTTGTGCTAAACGCTTAGATAACTTTGTACCGGGTCCACAGTACTGATTACCAGGTAAGTGTAATTCAAATGGAAGTTTATTAATAATCTTTCCGACCACTTTTTTTCTTCTTCTACTGACTATAGTAAATCATATCTCTCAGATGGCTAAATAATCGAATGATGCAGAGCGTATTTACTTTTTATTCATGTTCCAGCAAACAGTATTCAGTAAGATAGCAAGGAGTGAAGATGAATTCACAGAATACAATGAAGCTTCCTATAGCGAGTTTTGATACTCTACTGGAGAAAAAAAAGAAGAATAATTGTCATGGGAATCTACTTCCCGGCAGTATAAGAGCAGTATTTTGTGGCCCTTCTTATTGTGACAAAACAAATAGTTTACTTGCTCTCATTACACATCCTAATGGAGTGAGATTCTGAAATTTTTATGTATAATCAAAATCTCTCAATCAACCAGAGTATAAGTATCTAAAAGACTTACTAGAACCTATAGATGGTATTCAATATATTCCCTATAGTCAGCATGATGAAATTATATCTCCTAATGAAGCACTTCCTAATTCTATTATGATATTCGATGATATAGCATGTGAAAAGCAAGATAATGTGAGGGCATTCTTCTGCACAGGCAGACGTAAGAACGTTGATTTTTCTCATCTTTGTCAGTCATATGCGCATGTTCCAAAACATCTTGTGTTCAAAATATTGGAGAGAAAGACAGGGATTCATAGTAATTGACAAAGATAGACCTATAAATGATGGCCAATACCGCATGGGTTTCGATCATTTTGCTACAAATACATCACTATGATGGTTAAATCAAACAGTCGCCAATCGAGCGTTGATGCCCCAACATACGGACGACATACGAAGAGGAAGAAATATTCTACAGAAGTTAGTAAAGGCCAAAAATGCAGTTAAGAGAAAGTGAAATTGTTGAAATTTGAAAGAGACACATTTGAGAAAGCTTTAGCTGACATTTTCAAACTCATGGTTGTTCGACTGGAAAAAATTGCTTCGGATACTCTGATGAGAAAATATATTTTCAAGCCTCGGAGCACCAAACCATTAATCAAAGAAGAACTCTATCAGTCCATCTCCCCATGTAGGTTGCCCAATGAATCGTCTTCTGCTCAAGAGTTTAATAATATTCTCAATTCAACTGCAAAACCCGTATTCGAAGATACTGTTCTACCTGCAGATTTATCTAGTTTTCAAACCGCACCTGATGATGATGATGATGATGATGATGATGATGATGATGATAGTTACAATAATAATAAGTCATTTCTCTAGAATTATATTCAAATTTTGGAAAAAAATGAGCAGGATCTCGCTAAGTTATATGGAATGCGTGGAGGAGGGAATATACACATATGAGTCCCCATCAAATTGCCCAGGCACTGTTTTGCCCGCCAATCAAAAACGGGTCACGTGCTTTTTGCCCGCCAATGAGGGCATACCAGGTCAATCAGCTATTGGAACTTGATCGATAAAGAAGTTTCATATTTTTCCCAAATAACCCAAATAACCCAAAAATCCATGTTCTGCAACTTCAATTAAATCAATATTTTGCAGAGAGCTTTCAAAACTCTTTAGGACATTTTGATATTCTCCTTCGGTCATAACGCGATGATGATTTCAATTAAAACTGCCTTACCGACCTTATCGATCTTACCCCTACATACGTCTCAGCTCATTGGCCGG
>JAJGXB010000009.1:618075-631556 GCA_020882725.1 Aphelinus certus
TTATTGCTTCAGTATCCAAGCACAGAGTGAAAAGTCGATAATCGTTGATTTTTCCATATATTTCATGTTTCACTCTATGTGAGTAAGACATGAAAGTAAGATTTGTTTCATGTACGCGCTATTTACTCCTTTTATATGTTTTCTAGGATAGAATGTGATGTGGTGGTTAAGTTGGAACAGTAAAAGTGCAGTGCAGTGAGGGAAATACATCTCAGATGACATATTGTCATTTGGGACGAGAACAACGTCTCCACCCAGGATACATGAATTAATATCTGGGAAGTTTGGGAGCGTTGGACCTTGAAATTCTGGATTCTATCTACTATAGCCACCAGGAACCAGGAAAAAGATTTTGTTCAAGATTGGTGACCCGCATCCCAAGCGGTCTCCTAGTTAGTAGACATTGAGATGATTTCGATCATCAGATAAATCCTTGGCAAGACATAACTAATCACGATCAAACCATCAAATCCATTGATTTTAGAACTGATTTATCAAAGAACGATATGAAAGAAGAAGGCCATCTTATTATGGAGCTCATGAGAAATGGAATAGTCAACGAAATATTGAAACTGGAAAAGATGCAATACTCTAAATTTCAAGAATGTTTGAGAAATAATATACATGAGAAGACTATGACTAGTTTTCTATATTCCAATAATGAATCTGAAAATTCTCAATTTGGAGAATTTTTTGTTGGTACTAGTCATGGTACTAATGAGAGAAAAGCTGATTTTCATTTCCTACGGCTAATTCTCCTATTTTTTTTCCTAATAACGATTCTTTCTAATTTTTTTTCCTAATTTTCATTTTTCAACATTGTGATTTCGAATTCGTAGAGTCGTTTCGAACAAAATGAAAAAATTAACAACTTCAGGTTGATACATTCATAACTTAGAGTTGATGGTCCATTGTTTACAACCAACAAAATTTAGGTACGACATACGTTATTCATCAAATCAATATTTACAAAATAGAACGTAAAGATTTACATCTGCTCTTCAAAATGAACCAAGATATTGCTCCACAAATTGTTGGCAGGAAATTGGTGTACGGTAGTTTCATATATTACTATGTGCGAGAAGTCAAAGACCGTACTTATTGGGAATGTATTCGACTACGAGCCAAGGAGTGCAAGGCAAGAGCGATAACCTTACGAACGGACAATGGTATCAGTATTGTTAAAGGCCCACTCCATACGGATGATAAAATTTCTGAGCATCAGCATCCTGCGAATTACAAGGAAGCGCAAGCCGAAATCGTAAAAATCAATCTCAAGCGTAAAGCAGAGGAGTACCCAGAAATGCCGCCTGCTCAAATTCTGAGAACAGAACTTGCACGAGTACCTATAGGTGTTTTGAGCCAATTGCCGGAAAGAGAAAATCTTAAAACGGCCATAAAAAGACAGCATCGTCAAGATTCACCACCTAATCCTTCTTCTATACAAAATTTAGGCGAACTTCCAGAACGCTTCAAAAACACTTTGGCAGGCGAGAAATTTCCTACTCATGACAATCAAAATGATAATAAAAAGAGTCCTGGTATTTGCTGCTCGGCGTAATTTGGAAACCCTTTCAAAATGTACTCTTTGGTCCGTTGATGGAACATTTGAAGTTAGTTATTATAGTTATCGATTACCGTTTATTACCTGACATATATAATACCATTGAAACTTATGGATTTTCTAGGTTGCACCGACTATTTTCATGCAATTTTTCACGATTCTTGGCGCGGTTCCGAAAAATCGAGTAACTGCAGTAGCATCCACAGAGTTTCTTGCATTACCACTTGTATATGGGCAATTCTCTGTGGGATCGAACATGAAAAAATTTCATCTGGCTCAAAATTTTTTTTTAAGTTCTAGGGCATCAAGCCGATTTCCCAGAATTTTTTTAGATTTTTTCGAGCACTTTAACCCCCTTTAATAAATAGGCAAAGTTGCTGATTTTGCTGTTTTTGCATTTTCAGAGGCATTTTCAACCTTCATTTACACCCTGAAAATGACCTCTGAGGCAAAAAATGAATGAGACACTTTGTTCTGCAAATTGCCTGAAATTTATAGAAAAATTATCTCCAAGGTCATTGGAGCACATTAAGTACTCCACATTACCAATTGGAGCCTCTATTTTTGAACCCTGGGAGTTTTCTCGTCAAGCCCCACACCACATGGGTACTAAAAGTTGTCCCAACTCATACCACATACAGCCTATATAGTGAAAAAATGGGCCTGGACTCTGGAAGCTCCCAAAAAATTAATATATTAACTACAATAGGGGTAGAAACAGGCTAAAATGACTATTCAAAGGGAGCCTTATACCGCCAACACTTCCAATTTTTGCAAACACTTGTCTGTGGTATTATTACAATTATCCACTGTAAAAACTCACATTCTATCATACTAATACATATCCTGAGTTGTCAATATCATATTTATATAGATCAAGCATTACTATACTACTTGACGCCACCTAACTTTCAGTAGTTACATGTATTGATGGTCAATATATTGTCTCTACTGTGTTAAAATGTACAAGAAACTACTAATAAAGTACATTGTCATGAATTGCATTCACTCGATAAGAAAGATTAATCCAAAAAGTTAATTGTAAGCTGTGCATTACACGTACACCTTATAACACACTAGGCAGTGCATAGATATCATATGATTTTTTTAATATCAACAAGAAAATGTTGAAGTTCACTAAATATGGGTAATATTCATGAATATTGGACTCATGAAATCCACTCATATTGTATAAACTGCATAGCTAAGGTCCAAACAGCTATCGCCGGATGGGCTCAAACTACAACCTCAAGTTATTTACTCATGAAAATTGATAATATGAATCAATCCACTTGAAAGTATGATCACTAGATGCGCAATTTGATAAGGAATTCAAATATATATAGTTTGCCTGTCCAGAAATGGGTTTGGAGCTTCCAAAGTAGCTTTGCATGTCTAAAAGTCTATGGTCGGTAACCTAACCTGTGCCATACATGGGTCGTACAAGTCTCCAGTATAGGCAAATATAACGTTCACAAAGTGGTTTGCCTGTGTTTAAATGACTTTATAAACCACTTTGTGAACGTTATACTTGCCTATACTGGAGACTTGTACGACCCATGTATGGCACAGGTTAGGTTACCGACCATAGACTTTTAGACATGCAAAGCTACTTTGGAAGCTCCAAACCCATTTCTGGACAGGCAAACTATATATATTTTTTCGAAATTCGAACTCCAAGTGTTTTTTCCAAGGGATTGCTGATTGGAGTGTGAGTACGATTTAACGGTAATTGAAAACTTTCAACGCGTTTTTCTCAAAACTGCATTTTTGGAGTTTATGCCAGTGATAACTCGAAAACTAATTATCCGATTGAGCTGAAACTTATGGGATTTCTTTATTATAGTATTACCTATCAGATGAATTAAAAATTATTGTAATATTTTATTATTTAATATGGAAAAATGTGAGAAAATAGCGAGAAAAAAATTGCAAAAAATTGAGTTTTTGTTGCAAAAGTGCAAATTTCTCTTTTAATTTTTTTTTGATAATTCATCTACTAACTGTGAATGTAATTCATGTAATTTTTTTTTATTTTTTCATTTCCGATCAAAATTGCGACCAGGAGAGCCGGCACAAGCAAAATAGAGGTACTTTTTCAACGCTATCTAACGGCCGCCATTTTGTTAGAAAAAATTTAAAAAAAATATTTTTGTATACTACATGGATCAACTTATAACTGTCAAAAATTTTTGATAGATTTGATCAAAAACTACCCTTGAAAAACGATTTTCAAAAATGAGTTTTTTTTCTCGTTCTAACTGTATATGCCCCCTTAAATCGATAAAACTTGAAACTTCGATTTTGTTCAATTGGAAAGAATACTGAACGAACGATTCGAATCAAAATAAAAGCTTAATTTCATCTATGTTCATGTTAAACGTTTGTATATTCAATTCCAGGTTAATAGTGTCATGTGTCAGAACATATTTTTTCGGTTTAGGTTTTTCGCGTGTTTCATTTCAGATTTTCGGTATCAGATTCCGAGATAGATTGCAACGGTTGCTAGACACGTAAACAATGGTTTCTATCTGTAAAACGGAGATTTTGTATCCTGTGCAGCTAAAAATACTGGAATACTGAATACTGAATACTGAGAATACTGGAAGCGAAACTACGTGAATTTTTTCTTCCCCCTACCAACGGTTGCTAGGGTGGTAAACAACGGTTGCTGGGGAGCTAATACGGAAGATTTGTATTTTGTTTCCTTTGCCATCGAAAATGATGGAAACGGGTCATAAATTGTTCATTTCCAACCTTCGTAACGGTTGTTATGGAGCAAATATAACAATTCAGTCTCCTTGGCCATCGAGTGTGACTTAAAACAAATTTTCTAGCTTCCAAAGCAACGGTTGCTAGGGATGTAAATAAACGGTTGTTTCGATGAATAAGTGGATTACAAAAACTTGTGTAAAGTCATATTTAGCCCTTTCTTTCTTCTGCAGCAACGGTTGCTAGACATGTAAATAATGGTTGCTATGAGTAAAACGGAGATTTTCTATCCTGTGCAGTTGAAAATACTGGAAACGAAACTACGTGAATTTTTCTTCCCCTCAGCAACGGTTGCTAGGGCGGCAAACAACGGTTGCTGAGGAGCTAGTTTGAAGATTTTGTTTTGCCGTCGAAAATAATGGAAACGGGTCATAAATTGTTCATTTCCAACCTTCGTAACGGTTGCTAAGGAGGTAAACAACGGTTGCTATAGAGCAAATACAACAATTCAGTGTCCTTGGCCATCGAGTGTGACTCAAAACTGATTTTCCGGCTTCCGAAGCAACGGTTGCTAAGGATGTAAACAAACGGTTGCCAAGGATATCAACAGTGGTTGCTATGGGAAATGTCTCGTTGATTCTCATCGATTCTCATTGACTTGTATGGTCCCAGTGAGCACTTATGAGGTTTCGTGAGAAAACACGTTAGTAACGGTTGCTAGGGAAATAACTAAGAAATTCAGCTAAAAATTGAACTCGGCCTAGATTTCGCCGCGACTAAACTGTGTGCAAAATTTCAAGAAAATCGGAACAATCCTTCGAGCGTTGGGGGTGGCAAAAAGGGGAGAAAAAAGGGGTGCAAGAAAGGGGTGCAGAAAAAGGGTGCAAGAAAGAGGTGCAAGAAAGGGGTGCAAGAAAGGGGTGCAATAAAGGGGTGCAAGAAAGGGGTGCAGAAAAGGGGTGCAAGAAAGGGGTGCAAGAAAGGGGTGGAGAAATTTGACGGCGGCGGCGGCGGTCTGTGCTTAGATATTGAAACAATAACAACATGTATCAAAACACAAAGACAACAAATGTAGTATTATTGGACGACAATTCAGTGTCAGAATTGATTTTAACTCTTGAAAACTTCAATTCGGAACATGTGTCGACCAGTATCATACTATAACCAATTATATTAAAACTCATTACTCACAGTTTTCTTCTTGCTTCAACACAATTTTTGGCCCTGTACAACTTGCCTGGAACACAAAAATTATCACAAAGAAACATCTTTCAAAGATATATGTACAAAGGCAAAGGTTAAGTTGACTTATCTGAATTTTCTTGCTTCTCGATTGAAAATCAAACAGCTGCTGCACACGATGAAGCTCCAAACCTGCTGGAGAACACTATGGAGAAAATTGATCTGTAAACTTGTCTTATAATTACTTGAACTTTTGTGAGTAAGCAACAGTGAATGTCTACCTGAGTACACATCACATATATCTAACTGATTATGTTTACAAACGATGCCTATGGTAACCTGCAGCGCGAAGTCGATAACACAGCCCCGTTGAAGAAAATCGATTGGATTTCCAGCTAGATTTGCACTGAATTCCAGCTGAATTTGCGCTGGATTCCAGCTGGATTTGGGCTGGATTCCAGCTGGAAGTAAAAATTGCGCTGCAGGTTACCATAAGCGTCGTTTGTAAACACTATGTTTAGTTAGACATGTGATGTGTACTCATCAGGTAGACATGCAATGTTGCTTACTCACAACTGTTTGAGTAACTATGAGAAATGTCTACAGATCAATTATCTTTATAGTGTTCTCCAGCAGGTTTGGAGCTTCATCGTGTGCAGTTGATGAGGATGATTCTTATTCAAGACGCAAGAATACTCAGATAAGTAAACTTAACCTTTGCCTGTGTACATATATTTTTGGAAGATTTTTCTTTGTGGTAAATTTGTGTTCCAAGTAAGCAGTACAGGGCCAGAAAATGTATTGAAGCAAAAAAAAAAACTGTGAGTAGATAAGTTTTAATATAATTGATTATAGTATGATACTGGTCGACACATGTTCCGAATTAAAGTTTTCATGAGTTAAAATCAAATCGGACACTGAATTGTCGTCTAATGCTACTACATTTGTTGTCTTTGTGCTTAGATACATGTTGTTATTGCTTCAATATCCAAGCACAGAGTGAAAAGTCGAGTATCATTGATTTTTTCATATATTTCATGTTTTACGAGTAAGACATGGAAGTAAGATTTTTTGAGTATACATGTAATTTATTCCTTCTGTATGTTTTTTAGGATAAAGCGTGATGTGGTGTTCAAGTGAGAATAGTGAAAGTGCAGTGCAGTGAGGGAAATACGTCTCAGATGACATGTACATGTGTACAGACGAGAACAACGGCTACAATCAGGATACATAAAGTAATATCTTGGAAAGTTGGGAGCGTTGGACCCTAAAATTTTGGATTCTCTCTATTCTTGCCACCAGGAAACACCAAAAAAATGTTGGTCAAGATTGGTGACCCGAATCCCAAACGGTCTCCTAGTCAGTATAATTGAGAATGACAGATTTTTCTTGTTGATCTCGTTGCGATACGAGATCACGCTCCTCTCTTTTTTAACTGTTGCTCATGGTAACGCGCAAAAAGTCGTGCACTCGACCTCATGCGTTCTAAACAATGAACGATCAGTTTTTACGTGTAATTTACCCTGACGCTCTTTGGCCTAACGTCTGCGTGAAAGCCTCTACGCTCTCACACTCCGTGGTCTCTACCTTTCACTCATCTCATTGGATAAACGGTGGAGCAAAATGTATCCCCAGCGATCCTCTACGATTGCTATGATACGGCCTACACAGTGGTATTTTCTAACCTCTGTGCCGAGCACCGACAGTCCTTTCCCACATTTATTTCTCTCTCTCTCTCTCTCTCTCTCTCTCTCTCTCTCTCTCTCTCTCTCTCTCTCTCTCTCTCTCTCTCTCACTCACACACACACTCTGTAACAAATGATATAAAAAGTCGATCAAGTGATTTTTTGAACAAAGTCGCAGAGCGAAGTAGGTGGTATTTGGCATGCGCGAACACTAATACAGTTAGGGCTTCGATTATTCTGTTATGGAATGTCTAGACCTTCACCGACCGAAGCAGAGTAATTGTAGAGAATAAGTGCCAAGTGAAAAAAAATGCGTAGATCATGTGCAGAAACGGATGGGTACTCGTTTGAGAAATTTAGTAAAAGAAAAACTAAAGGTCTGAGCGGAAAAGGCAAGTTAACTGGTAAGTTAATCGACAAACTGTCTATATATTACGGCCTTGCAATAAACAAGAAGGGACTGAGATTTAACAGCTGACATGATCCCTTATAGGGGTATATAGGTAGAACCTTGAGGTACCAAGTTTCATGAAAAAAATTATGAGAGTTTAGAAATCGGATATCTTTGTAAATCGAAGTTCAAGTGAGCAGTCCACACGTTCCTCAACGTTCCATCCAGTCAGCTGATAGAAAAATTAGTTTTCTAGATGTTTACAATAGAAAAAAAAGTTTAGAGTGATTGAAAGTTACACATCAATTATGATAATCATTTTAGAACTGAAAAATATTTTTTATGATAATTATTATCAAAAGAATTTGAAAAATTATTAACAATAAATAACATGATGATTGAATTGAATCACTCTAAAAATGATTATTATAATTGATAAGTAACTTACAATCGCTCTAAATTTTTTTATTTATCATCAATATCTAGAAAACTAATGTTCTATCAGCTGACTAGACGAAACGTTGGGGAACGTGCGGACGGCTCATTTGAACTTCGATTTACAAACAAATCCGTTTTCTAAACTCGCTCAAATACTTTTTCCCTGGAAGCACGTGTCTCAAGGTTCTCAAGTTAAGGCATACTGTTTCAATTCAAGGCTTTTTTACGGCAATAGAATACTTACAGAAATTTTCCCATGCTCTCTTATGGAGTGTTATACCCCCAGCTTGGGGTCGCGTCGTCTAGGTCAGTCACGTGATGAAATAGTCTAATAGTGAATATATTATTCTAAGATTTTACTAGTGTATGCTATATCTTACTAATATATAGTAAAAAACATATATGTATGGTTACCGGCATCATACTGGATGAAAATAATAATAATAATAATAATAATAATAATAATAATAATAATAATAATAATTCATAAATCCTTCCAAGTTCTTTTGTAATGATCCCCAAGATCCAATTCGAAAAATTCACATTTTTAGTAGTATAAAACGATTTATAGGCCTTGAAAGGTTATGCTAAGACCCGATAGTTTTCTTCGTTAATGATATTTCCAAAGGAATCTGCGAGCTTTTTCTTTAAACTTGCCTAAATAGGCGTGAATCGAGGTCGAGAACCGACTTAAACCCGTTATAATGACAGAAGTATTAGCAGAATTCGGGTCTCTGATTTGATCCATTCATGCCCCTGCAGGGGTTGGGGAAATCTTTTGAAATAACATATGACTATGAAGGATGAAGTAAAATGGGCGATAATGAGTTTTTTTTATTTGTTTGAACATGAACTGTTCAAAAAAATTATTAGAAAATTATTATCTGAAGAAATTTGAGGTCGGCAGTTTCCTATACGAGGGAAATTACATATGGAACATACATTTGTTTCTTGAAAAGATAGATTTTTGGTTCACGAAATACTCTAATGAACAATGAATCCGAAGTAAACATGTATTCGTTCATGAGCATTTTGCAAGATAAAAATGAACATTTCAAAGAACAAATGTAGATTCTGTACGTAATTTATTTTTCGTAGAATCGATTTCCGGCCTGACATTTGAAAAAAATTATTTTTCAATAATCTGTTTGAACAGTTATGAAATTATGTCATTTATCAAAGGTTCGTCATCTTCTACAGTTTCATTACATTTTCAATAATTACTTTGAATCCAACTTGCCCAGATTCTCCAATAAATATAAATTCTCCAATAAAAATAGAACTATATTTATAGTAGATTTATAGTTTACCAAACTGTAAACTGCTCTCAGTGTGGGCTTCAATGGATTAACGGTTCGAAAATCTGATAAAATCGTATATTTTTCAACGATTCGCCATATGTAAAGTGAATATTAACATATTTTCAAGTAAAATTAACTATATTAATCTGGTAAGATTTCCTAAATTTTCTACAGTAGGGTTCGCCAAACACGCATGATTGTAGCAATTTTTCTTCATATAATATAGTAAAAACATAGTAGGGTTTACCAGATTTTTTTCTGAGTGCATGGAATTTCAGCGGGTTCCACGCTGGAAGCTTTTTAAAACTCCGTCTTAACTTGAGTCTTCGATGAGATCAGAATTCCAATCAAAGAAAATTGTCTCCGAACTGTATATTCTCAAAATTCTCTTAAACATCTATAGAATTCCGTGCAATTAACGGAAAATATTTTATGAGACCTCAAAGTCCTAAATGAGGAAATCATTGGAAGATATGTGTATTATATACAATTAAAAATACTAAACTAAGTTAGACCAAAATACGATGGAATGAAAGTCATTATAACCGATTATGCACATATATACACACACATGAACACAAGAGCACTTGCCATTCTTAAAAAACCTATATAGTCTAAATGAGATAGTCAATAGGATATAGATCAAATTTCAAAAATAATCATGAGAAATTATTTCTTTAAGTAGTATGAATCGAGCAGCCTTGTGAATAAATGATAACAATGCCAAATAGATATTGAACGAATGGTCGATATTTGAGGGTCAATCTAGTGTGAAGTGGATAAGGAAATTCCAATTGCTATTGCTTATGGTTCATACTAACGAGGAAATGAATCAGAGCACGTTGACATAAGAAGTATGGAGTCTTATCCAGACCCTACACAATGAATAAGAGAATAGAATCCTTAACCCGTGATCAAGTTAAATAGCGAATTTCAAGAAAAAAGAAGTAACCATTACTGAGGATACCGAATCTCTCTGGGAAAATACTCCACTTCTCACTCTCATCTAAAAACTTTTATCGTGGGGACAGTCTCCAAAAACAAAAATATTAGAAATTGTTTTCTGGCTCATAATTACTGCGAAATTGATAAACAATGGATTGATATAAATGGATCTCATTATTCGCCCGGAAAATTCATCAAACTTATCAAACTAAAAAACGAGTAAAACGAATGAGAATCTGATTAATACCGTAAGTTTACGTTGAATGAAGTAATAGTCGAGATCTGGATTGCTCAATGGACTGCGTAGAATGGCGTGGCAGGGGAGATGTCAGGTCCTCTTATCTATATTGGTTAGAGCCAAGAATAGCAGTTGACGGCCCATACAAGGAAATCAGTCAGACTCGAATGAATCTATTTTATCTTTCGAAATTCGCTATTATTTACTACATCAAGAGAAACGGGAGATTAAAGAAGATTAGGAAAATTCTTCTGGCACATTGCTTTCTCGAAACGGTTTAGGATGTTTAACGTTTTTTTTTCAATTCTAATATACGCACTGGAAAACAGAATGCTCATAAGTACATGTTAGAGTTATTCGGTGATTGTAAACATTCAAGAACGAACAATAAAAAAAGTACGAAATTACGTTTCATTAGATTTGGTTGTTTCTGATTTTAGAACTATCCCAATACAACTACTACTCTTCAAACTCATATTGTAATTTCTTGAAACATTCTTTGAAATCATGTTCAGACCGCGAAAATAATTCTATTGTCCAAGTATTTACTATGCCTCATATATTTTGAGCACTATATTGCAGAATATCGGTCAACAATATTGATCAAAACGTTAAGTGAATCTTCAGAAGTAGTTATCAAACATCAGGTCAGAATTATATTGAGAAAAATTTGAATTTAATTCGGTAGCATATTACAAAACAGCAAGCATCCACATATACGTTTCCACTTTCTTCAAAACGTAAAAAAAATGGGTGTGGGTCTCGAAACCTCCAATAGATCCAACGTGAAGCCAGCCAAAGAACTCGATAAAATTCTGAAGTTTAGCGTAGAAGCTAGCTCCACGTTGAATAGTCATTCTCGCAATATCAATAACTACTACCCTGTCCGAATTTTTTTCAAAACAGGAGGATAACGTAAAGAAATCGTCGTGCGGGAAAAATTAAGACGAAGCTGATTGCAACGCTACACTAAAGAACACTATTCTATCAGATAAGTCAATTATCGAATAATCTTTAGATCGTATACCAAATTACGATATACCCTGTCAAAAATATCCGTACGGAAATCCGTCTGGAGACCGTATGAAAATCCGTATGGAAATCCGTACGGGAACCTTTACGGAAATCAGTCCAAAAACACAGTACGGATATCCGTACGGATTTCCGTACGGATTTCCGCACGGATTTTGTTACGAAATTTTACAGATATCTTCAGAGATTTTCATATGGTATACCATACGAATTGCTGTAGAAGAATTTTTCCCTCAGGATGAAAAATAAAAATCCATATAGATTTCAGTACGGATTTCCGTACGGTTTTCTATATAGGGGTTTTTCCCTTGGAATCGTAGAAGAAATCCGTACGGATTTCAGTACGGATTTCTGTACAGATTTCTGTGAAGGGATTTTTCCCCTGGAATCGTGAAAATAAATCTGTACGGATTTTCGTACGGATTTCTGTATAGAGGTATTTTTCCCCTGGTATCGTGAGAATAAATCCGTACAGATTTTCGTACGGATTTCCGTACGGATTTCAGTATGGATTTCAGTACGGATTTCCGTACGGATTTCAGTACGGATTTCTGTACAGATTTCTGTGAAGGGATTTTTCCCCTGGAATTGTGAAAATAAATACGTACGGATTTCCGTACGGATTTCTGTAGAGAGGTATTTTTCCCCTGGTATCGTGAGGATAAATCCGTACAGATTTCCGTACGGATTCCAGTACGGATTTCCGTACGGATTCCAGTACGGATTTCTGTACAGATTTCTGTGAAGGGATTTTTCCCCTGGTATCGTGAAAATAAATCCGTACAGATTTCAGTACGGATTTCAGTATGGATTTCAGTACGGATTTCAGTACGGATTTCTGTGAAGAGATTTCTCCCCTTACATATACGTTCGAATCAATTCTCACTGAATCCTCAATATGAATTTTAATTGATTCTATTCTAATTTAATGATTGCTTTTCCAATGGATACAGCTTATAAAGATTTCCGCTGAAATGATGCATGTATTCTTCATGAATTTCTTAAGTTATTCTTTCACGGATACTCCTTTTCTAGTTTCTAATGACTACATAATTCTCCCTTGAAAACTTTATGTTAAATTTCACATGTATGATATGTTGGAAGTAGGGAAGGTTTTATAGAAAATACAGATGACAATATTCTTCCATGAGAATTTAATCATATTTGGTAGACCAGTTATAGAATGTTTCCCATTGACTTCCATGTAAATTGCAGTACATTCGATAGACGCAGTTGTAATTGCTTCACATTCCTGTGTAATTTTGTCTACTCTTTTTATGTGACTACATTTTTTAAACACATCAATAACCTTCACA
This sequence comes from Aphelinus certus, assembly GCA_020882725.1. Classification (NCBI taxonomy): domain Eukaryota; kingdom Metazoa; phylum Arthropoda; class Insecta; order Hymenoptera; family Aphelinidae; genus Aphelinus; species Aphelinus certus. Next base: position 630,880 of record JAJGXB010000009.1, read on the forward strand.
AAGTTACAAATAGTATATTCTAGTTCGGATTCATTATGTACTAGAAATTTCACAATTCTTATATATGATCCATTGCTTGTTCTAGCAAATGAGTTATCTGAACGCAAACTTGCCATGTGAAAACTTTTAAACAAGCAATTCTTCTTCACCATTCTTTGAAAAGTCATTGTTTCGTTTTCAGATAGTTGGAGATGTTCAATCCATCGTCTATCTGCAATCATTGATTTTCCGAAATATCTCTGGTCACTTCCTTCAATTTTAAATGATTTGAATATTTCATCCTGATCCAAATATTTGCAGAAATCCAGAACACTCGAATTTTGATTCGTTAACTCCAAATGCTTCCTAATTGATTCACATCGGGTTTCAAAATTAATTGATCGGCACACTTGAAAAAGTACTCCATTTGCAGACTGAACTCTTTTCAAAATCTTACCATTGCCATTTTCGAACACATACCTAGTATGAGCCCATAATGGGCCCCAATCAATTACACTCTGTGCAATATGAATCATTTGATGGAATTTCTTTGATCAATTTCTTTAAGTATCGGTAGACTATAGAACAAGATCCAGTTATGCCATTCACGAGCTTTCCAATACTTCCGATCTTTTATAGGTCGGGATAATCTGCATATTTGTAGGGGAACTTTGAATTTTTCGAAAATTATATCTATT
>JAJGXB010000009.1:632056-646069 GCA_020882725.1 Aphelinus certus
TCTTGAACATGAATCACGAGCATTGATTGAGCTGCAACTACCATCTTTTTCAGATCCTCATTGATTGATCAATGCCAGTAAAATAATTTTCCATTTTGTATGTTGAACTCACCATTCCATCTCCAGCATTCTCCAGAAAAGGCAGGCATTGTTCCGGGCGATAAATTTCAGAATTTCTTGAACATTCATCTCATTGAGGATGGTCCGGAACTGGGCTGCACCACTGAACTTTCTCAAATGGGACTGTTCTTGTTCCGTTACTTTCGTATGAAGTATTCAGTGGCATTTCTTCCTGCAAAAGTACTATGCTTAATCTTATGAATTTAATTGAAGTCTCATCGAAATCTTGCAGTGATCACAGTAGACTAATATACCTCAAATTCCTCTGTTGGTTGGCATGTTTGGTAATGTGCAGTAGGAAGATTTGAAAATATTCTGCTATACTCCTGAATGTTATTGAAGTACATATTATTAGATATGTTATTTCAATGAATACAGTGTTTTCGTAAAATCTCATTCTTTCAATTTACCTCCATATCATTGACACTGTTGCATTCGTTATTTGAATCACTACTGTTACAAAGAATGTACGAGGTGCTCTTAGGTACTGTACTATTATCATCCTCGAGATATTTTTTATATGTTTTACTGTTTCCTTCAGGCATCTTTTCGTATTTGTCTTTATACTCTCTTCACTCTGTAAAAAGTTACATGAATTAACCTCTAAAAATTGTTTGAATCAATCTCTAGCAAAAATAATCAATTCACATGAATGTACGAAAAACACATACAATTTGTATTTACCCATCTATGGTTTTTCAGAATCTTTTCAAGGAATCAATTATGAGACATCAATATATATATATATATGTGTGTGTATGTATGTGTGTGTGTGTGTGTGTGTGCGTGTGTGTGTATATGGGTGATTCTCTGTTAAGTGAGAGAAATAAAATCCAAAACTCTGAACATTTTTCTGAGACTCTATGGGGTCCCATGATGTCACTAGAATTTCTTCAGATTTTTTCGTCCTTATAACCCTTGCAGCCAGAGGTCTAAGATCATAGGTGGCCATAGTTACATTAGTACTCTAAATTAAGCAAAAGTTTTTCTCGATCACCCGGATCAAGATCTCATACCCACCAAAAGTTAGTTAATTTGTTTACAGAGTATCCAGAGTAGTCCCAGAGTGGGCAGATTTCTCGATTGTCTATAGTAAACCAATATATGGGTCATTTAACACCAACTCAGCATGGAAAAAAAGTTTTTTAATTTCTTTTCACCCAATTTATTGGAAATGGTCACCTTAAGAGTGTTTAATTTTTTTTAATTTTTCATGCCCATATATAACAAAATTTACACTAGACGCTTAATAGTACCAAGAGTACATAAAGCGTCGTTAAATAACTAAAAAAAAAAAAAAAATTCACTGATCGCTCAATTGAGATAATTCTCATTTTTTTCACATTCTTATCAAGTTCATGGCCTGATTTACTCATTCATCAAGTCTAAAAATGCAAGAGAATAAAAGTTGTTATAAATCTCTCATATTTCATGAAAAAGTAACTTCCTAACCTCAAAACTTATATTTTCTAATCATTTGATCATGTATCTACACGTATACATGAAAATAGACCTCATCGCCACTTTTAATTTGGACCAAACCTATTTTATTCCAATCCTTGGTTTACAAGCTTTAAAATGAGCTATGTCTCAAAATAGTTATCAAGTTACAACCATTTCAATAAAATGAAATAAAAAATAGAACACAGGAAACTCCAAAACATACATGATACCACTTGTATTATTGTACCTTGATGAATGTATCCCACCTTTATTTCCTAATATACTTGGATTGACATGTAGCTGGTGAGTTAAAAAAATCAGCACACCTATTCATCTACTAACTGTGAATGTAATTAATGTAAATTTTTTTGATTTTTTGATTTGCGATCAAAATTGCGACCAGGAGAGCTGGCACAAGCAAAATGGAAGTACTTTTTCAACGCTATCTAACGGCCGCCATTTTGTTAAAAAAAATTGAAAAAAAATATTAATGTATACTACATGGATACACTTAATAAAAAAGTTTCCATTGATTTGATTAAAAACTACCCTTGAAAAACGATTTTCAAAAATGAGTTTTTTTTTCTCGTTCTAACTGTATATCCCCCCTTAACCATTTTTGAAGAGAAATTTCTCTACGTAGATGTATTTCTCATTATATTTCTGAAATAGGATGGCGGAACAAAAGCAGAAGAAAGCAAAATTATCAAAAAATAAAATAAAACCTCACGTTCCACAACCAGGCGATATATCTCACGCTTTAGTGAGATTCATGAAAGAAAAACTGACAATCATCATCCCAATACAGAACATTACAGGGTTCCATAAAAATGTTCCTGCGGCGAACGTGATGCTTTTGAGCAACAAAAAGTTTACACAGCAAAGAAGAACGATGACGACAAATACAAAGCTATTGAAATAATTTCAATAGGAAGTGAGTGTAAATTTTATGTTGAAACTACTCATAGAACATTCTAAATTTTTTTCAGAAGTTTTGAAGCAATTTGCGTTTTTTGAAAATTTTAAAAATCAAAATTTTGAAAAATTTCATTTTTGTTCTTGAGAATTTTTGATTTGATCTATAGTTTTCGAGAATAACAATTGCCAAGTTGAAAGCTACAATTTTTTCTACCGGCCGCCATTGTGGGTCTTCCAAAAATAATTTGAACAATCACAACTATGCCAACTTTTACTTTAAGGTCCATGGACGCTCGAAATCTACTCCCCGGGGTTCGTTGCAACCGGTTTCCATGTTCTACGGTTGACACAAAAAAAAATTTGGCTCGAAATTCCGTGTATTTTTGCAATCAATTGTTTATAACAATGAGGGTGTTCATTTAATCGAGATAAAAATAAGGGGATCGGAAAGCTGACAAAATTTTGCACAAGAAAATGTTCTTCCTAAATTTTTTGAACCATTATAACCACATGAATTCTATCGCTCAAAAAAACGGTTGAAGCATAAGCGTGGGACGTTGGAAAAACTTTTCATCTACGACTTTTTGTTACATTCGGAGAATGAAGTAGCGAACATGAAAATATGCACCACGCCACACCACACCGCGATGCCTCCAGACGCTCGGGCTCGTGTCTTGGCGCGGCGCAGAGCAACCTCTCGTGTTCACTACTCAACAATTATAACCAGATGAAATCTGTCGCTTCAAAATGCGGTCGTCGAGCGGCCGTTTGCGCGCTAATGGGTTAAGGGATAATATCCACCAAATGCCCAAAAACACGAGGCTTTTTTCAATTTTTTTTTAAACGACATTTGAGATGTGAGGTATATAAATAATATGCCATTGGATTAAGCAACTCTTGGAGAATAGAAAGAATTAAATTAAATAATTAGATTTAAACGAATTTTGAGTTTAGATCAGTACTTGGAAGTTGTAGATTTCGATTCTAGGATAGTTTTAGCATGATTTAAGCCAATAAAAAAAATGAAAAAAAAAAATTTGCCGGATACTACCCCTTAAACATTATTTCGAAAATTCAATGAATAAATTTGAAATTTAGAAAATTGCTTCACAACTACATTTTGTTTTGAAATACATAACCGTTTTCTGATTCAATGTTATTCTATTTATTAACAATGAAAAGTAGTCTCCCACTGATGAATGAAACATGTTCCTCAACAAGTCTAGTATTATATATTATATTTAATATTTCAGCTGAAAATGAATGCGTTAACCGCAAAATGGGTAAAAAGAGACTCAAGTTCTCGAAACTCCCAGACAGTGAACTAGTTTCAAAAACTCTAAAGCCGAGGGTATGTCAACTTTGTTTACTTGACTATTCTATGTCTTACACATGAAATTATTGCTATTATTTGGTACGAATGACGGTTATTACAATTTTTGCATGGTGCACTGAGAGAAATATATAGTGATTCTTACTATGAATCAACTATAAATAAAGTTCGATTTGATCCTAGCTGTGTATTATAGCAGATTCAACTATATAAAATAATAGTTATTATATATTTATTATAGCTCACTATATTTTATGTTCATGTTACTATACTTTCTAGTGCGTGATACTATAAATTTCGACTTTCTCAAGTCAACATCACAGAGCTTTCAATATTCACTGTTTTAATAAAACAACTACTCGGGGGAATTGAGAATGTATAGTTCAACTTACTATAAATATAGTTAATTTAACTAAAAATACACGGAATATAGTTCAAAGGACTATAATCATATAGTTGAGGAGTATAGTTGATTTCACTATAAAAGAATGTTGATGTTACAATAAAATTATTCTTTCATACAAAAAAAATTGTTGGACCAACTATGTTTCACCGTACTATACGGTATAGTTGATTTCACTTAGTCGATTTTTCTCAGTGTGGGTAAACTAGTGTATAGCACATCGGAAATAAGATTTTTTTGTGGATTCCTTTTGCTTCATCAAAGAGAAGGCTTTTTGACAGGGCAAAAATTAAACTCTCGAATCAGACTTTAAAACCCACGGGACTACCGTCAATTAGTTAAAAGTTCATTTGCTGATCGCGGAAGACATCCCCTATTAGCATTATTTTCTCTCTCCCGAAGCTTCTTTCAGAAAGCATACTGTTAATGCAGTTAGCAGCGGTTTTTTAACTATTCAACTGAAGTTGCTATTTCCGTTACGTACCAAAACATTCTAATTGCATATCTATCTGCAGATGATGTTTTGTTATTGAGGTATATTGTAAAAATGATATTGATCAATTGAGATTTAACATTCTGTTTACAGTTTGCTTGAGATACTGGTTAAAAAAATACAGAACTCATTTAGATTATTATGAAAGCGTAAGGAATTACAAACGATATTCATCAGATGAGATCGCATATCAAGTTAAGCAGTATCAAAAACGTAGTTAACGTGAAAATATGGTAAATAATCAACTGCACATTATCCCATGACTACTGTAATCAAAGTATGATATGAGAGTAATAAAAAGTATTCTTTCAGGTTAGAACAATAATAATATTAGATGTTTTAGGAAAGTATTGGATTAAACTCGTAACCGACTTAGAAGTATTGAAGTTTTCTACAGCAAGTTACATACATATATAAATTTTATATTTTTTATATATAGAGAAATGTTACATGAAAATATATATTGTAAGAATAAATATATACATTGGGAATAATATGACTACATACTGCATTGTTAATGAATGCTTTGTTAATGAATGAACCAAGGTAAAAGATATCAAGCTGTATCGTTGGCAAATCTGTGAAGAAATCAATAATTTTGAAAATCCATATAGAAATCTGTATGAAATTCTATACGAGAGTCGGTAAGAAGATATGTGTATAATTCCAGCATAAAAATGTCTTTTTTTATTAACTTGCGAATCTCTACAAATATCCGCATGAAAATTAGTGCGAATATCCGTACTAGAATTCGTACAAAAATCCGTACGGAAACCCGAACTGAAAACTGTACAAAAATTGTAAGGAAATCCTTACTGAAATCCGTACGGATTTATATTTAACATTCCAGGGAAAAAATTTCCCTACAGGTATTTGTACAGTGAATCATACAGTTATCCCTGCAAGAATTAATACATAAATCCATCCTGAGATCAGTACTGACGGATTTATTCTCATGATACCAGGGGAAAAATACCACTATACAGAAATCCGTACGGAAATCCGTACATATTTATTTTTACGATTCCAGGGGAAAAATCCCTTCACAGAAATCTGTACAGAAATCCGTACAGAAATCCTCACTGGAATCCGTACGAAAATCTGTACAGATTTATTGTCACGGGACCAGGAGAAAAATATCTCTATACAGAAATCTGTACGGAAATCCGTACATATTTATTTTTACGATTCCAGGGGGAAATCCCTCCACAGAAATCTGTACAGAAATCCGTACAGAAATCCGTACTGAAATCCGTACGGAAATCCGTACTGAAATCCGTACGGAAATCAGTACGGAAATCTGTACGGAAATCTGTACGGATTTATTCTCACGATACTAGGGGAAAAATACCTCTATACAGAAATCCATACGAAAACCCGTACAGATTTATTTTCACGATTCCAGAGCAAATATCTCTTCACAGAAATCTGTACAGAAATCTGTACTGAAATCCGTACGGAAATCCGTACTGAAATCCGTACTGGAATCCGTACGGAAATTTGTACGGTTTCATTTTCACAATACCAGGGGGAAAATACCACTATACGGAAATCCGTACGGATTCATATTTATCATTTCACGGGAAAAATCCACCTACGAAAATCCGTACTGAAATCCGTACGGATTTCTTCTTCGATTCCAAGGGAAAAAACCCTATGTAGAAAACCGTATGGAAATCCGTCTGAAATCTATATGGATTTTTTTTTTCATCCTAGGGGAAAAATTCTTCTACAGCAATTCGTACGGTATACCATATCAAAATCCCTGAAGACATCTGTAAAATTTCGTAACAAAATCCGTGCGGAAATCCGTACGAAAATCCGTACGGATATCCGTACTGCGTTTTTGGACTGATTTCCGTAAAGGTTTCAGTACGGATTTCCATACGGATTTCCATACGGTTTGCCAGACGGATTTCCGTACGGATATTTTCGACAGGGTAACCTGAGACGCGGCCGTAGTTTGCGTTAATTTCTATTTCACTTTTCAGGGATCCCTACTTCCTTGGATTTTCCTTTTTCTTGAATCAGCCTTTGAGTGTGAATTACTTCGACCTTGCATCTGGATCAATCAATTATACAAAGTATTTTATTTCATTTTCATTAAGGAATCCTCAAATTCTCGTACTAGGAATCAATTCAACTTAAGTTGAATAGCTGTTAACTTTTGATAAATATCCATTATTAAAAAGTAACCTCGTCTGAAAATAATTTTTTTCTTGTATTAGTTTATTCACTACGACAGCAGGAAACGAATAGGCCGACTGGACAACGCGGTGGAGCATTATCCATCTGCTCAGCCATTCCTACCAACTGGACGTGGAGCTACATGCATACAGTGAGAAAAAAATCTAATTGATTCAAAAACATATTTTTATGTATATATCCAACTAGATATTTAGTTGATCCAATCAACCTAAGTGCATTGAACCAACAAGACACAGTATTGTAGATTTGACAATTGGTTTCGGTTTGATCCTATCATATTAAGTTTGAGGTTAAGGATGGAACAATTTTCTTCATCTATTTCACAGTTGCTACTTTGATTCGAAACCGCTGATTCTATGAACTCATTGATGAGGTTGTAAGAGACTCTTATATATTAATGAAAATTTATTTTCGCAGTCAGTTACAAATTTCACATTGGTAGGAATGTAGCTCATTCGTCATATTTGCTATACATAATCTCAACTTTAGGATTAGAAGAAAGTCATAATGCTTGTTACCTGATGTATATATGATCGCTGCATCCATATTATATATGTCGCCCGCGTCTGCCTTGTGTTTCCCATGCTATCTTCGGGTATATATATACAAACGATGTCGATTCTGACCTCTTGCGAGTATGAGATTTTTCTTACTCGAGTTAACAAAAAAAAAATACGGTGCTCATCGGTAATAGCAACAACACGTCCCCACTAAGTTTGAATAATATTAGCAAGAGAAATCCATGAAAATTTTTCGTTATTAATTCAGTTTCTCCAACTTTAATGAGATAAATCATAGATCATTCTATACGTACTTCGGTTTGACGCCACCTATCGGTTGTTGCTGGACTACTGATTGGGAAAAAATGAATTGATTGTTCCAACATAACGAATTGTCAATTCGGAGTTAAATTTCATTTACAATACAGAGTATGTTGAATCAACAAAATCCTTCTGTTGGATCGACAAGTGTCGATGCGCCCTCTACTGGATCACCACCAACTTTGCTGATTTAACAATATTTTTGATCAAATCGACAAGAAATCGTGTATAGGATATATTCATACGAATATGTTTGATCAACTAGATTTCATTCTCAGTGTACGGACCTAAGCCAGCTCGTCCAAGGTGCTGGTCTCCGAGACACCACTTGCGAATGCAGCTCTACGTGCACCACCGTCTCAAGTCACTCCGACTCATTCACCGTTGCTGTTGTAGACATTCTGTCAAATTCTTTCCATAACCAAGCGAATTGTTGATTAGACTGCATAATTATATAGTTTTCATCAATAATTGGCGAAATGATCCCCATATGTGGGAAAATGTTTGTGCAATAAAACGACGAATAAATTCGGGCTTGGTGGACTATCCCAAAGTGATATTGCGAGAAAAAAATGTCATGCTCCCCGGGCTGGATGCGAGGAAATAAATTTTTTTTCTCGCAATATCACTTTGGGATAGTCCACCAAGCTCGAATTTATTCGTCGTTTGAAACATGTGGACGTTAAAAAAATAATTATTTGTTTGTGCAATATATTGCCAATATATTACGAATAGCAATGTGCAATATATTCCCACAAAACATGAAATATTTCTGAAATATTTATATGTCCGCGAAAAGGCTGCAAAAAAATATTTCAATGAAAGATTTTTGGGATATTTTTACAATATAGTTTGGAATATTTCATTCGAAGGTTTCTGAAATATTTTCGAAATATTTCAATCACCATTCATCGAGAACCAAAGAATCTCTCATGGGAGATTTTTTAAATATTTCAGCAATATAGTTTGAAATATTTTATTGAAAGATTTCTGAAAGGTTTTTGAAATATTCCAATTGCTATTCATCAAGCCCCGAAGGATCTTTCATGGAAGATTTCTGAAATATCTCATCAATATGCGGTATATTTCAAAATATTGCACCTTATTATTATTATTTATCTGGACATTATTTCGCTCGCAATTACAACGCGATCTATACATATACGTATATTTATACATCTATCGATCGCACTCGGGTTAGGAGACCATGTACTTATTCGGCTTTATATACAAACTGTTCCATTTTCCCGTCACTTACGAGAAAGTAACGTGAACCCTGGCGGCTAATAGGAGAACTTACTCGGAGACGTTGTTTAACTTCGGGTGACAAATCATGACCAATTTGGAAAGAAAATCACGTCCATTTCTTCTTTTTTAATTACCAAGTGAAATGTTAATTAAAACATATATTTTGTCGAATCAATTATGATTACGTCGGATATTACATTAACTTACAGTGAAATCTTTCGGAAATCTTTCAGGAATATTTCAAGGACTGTTTCACTGGAATATTTCTGAAAGATTTTCCTGTCAGTTATTAAAGTCAAAGACTACGGTGAAATATTCCAGAAATTCTGAAATGGAACATTCCTTGAAATATTTCTGAAAGATTTCTGGAAGATTTTTTTATAACATTATTGAAAGGCAAAGGCTGCAGTGAAATCTTTCACAAATCTTTCAGAAATATTTCAAGGAATGTTTCACTGAAATATTTCTGAAATATTCCATCGCAGCCATTGACTTTCAATAACCTCACAAAAAAATCTTCCAGAAACCTTTCAGAAATATTTCAAGAAATGTTTCATTGGAATATTTTTGAGATATTACACCGGAGCCTTTGACTCTCAATAATCTGTGTCACGTGGCTAGCCCCGCGATTATTAGAATCGCATTGCGCGGGGCCACGCCACGAATATCGGAACGTTCTGGAAGGACGATGTTGAAATCGTGACGCACGGAGAGTAACTTGAGACGGCGGGAGGCGACTGACCGCCTCCCACCGAGCGCGCCACCAAGGGGTTGCAACGGCACCCCCACGAGGGATTAAATACGACCGCCTCAAGGCGCTCGGCGGTCAGTTGGCGGTTAGTCAGTCGGCAGACACGCGGCGGTCGGACGGGAGAGACACGGTTAACCACACGGGACGGTAGACAGTCCGACGCTCATATTGTATACTAGTATTTGGAATAATTACACGAGCTCTCTCAGTGAAGTGAATAGGGAATAAAGGCACATCTAATCCAATTCCTGAGTACTGAGTTATTGACAACCTGATTCGACACGTAACAGATCCTTACCGAGTAAAACGTCTACGGTCAATACCGTAGCTGAGATCTGAACCCAGCTAATTAAGGACCACGCCACGTAACAGGAATTAACGTACGCCGCTACAGGTTCCATTTCATGGTGGAGGTGCTGGGATTCTAACAGTGTAAGAGAGTTTATATCGTGAGTCGAGAATTTGGACATTTTTTTTTCTTGAGAATTTAATCAACCGCGTCGGAACCAACCGCGCAAAGTGAGCGTTGTGACGGAGGAAAGAAGAAGACGATAGCGAAGCAGATCACACTAACAGCGAAGCAGATTACACCTACGGCGAAGCAGATAGACAGGAAGGAGGGAAGGAAAGAACGACTGCAAGCAATAATATACACCCAGACAGGAAGGATGACCAGAGCTAGCCGTGTCAATACATTCTTGGTCGCCTTTTCGTAAGTACATTCAAATTTTATCATTTAGTCCCGTGGGAATCGCGAACGACTGGAATTTAGAAGCACGTGAAATAGTAATTTTACAAGTGATTTGACAAACCGAAAAAAATAACGAATTATTCAGACAATCTTGTATTCTGTACTACTTGTTGAGTAGATAATACAGGTCAACGAACCAGAAGTTGAACTTCAGTCTCAAGCGCAACAGAGCGCAACTTAGCAAAATTTTTCGGAGCATTGTAAAATCACTTCGTAAACGTAAAGCCAAGCGAAACACGATGTCGAAGCAGAACACCGATACGTTGCATGATGAACTCGAGGGATTGGGAGAAATGTTTCACGATAAATTTAATATTGAGGAGAAGGCACAGAGCTATGCTCGTCCAAGTGATACGAAGGAGGATATTCCACCACCCCCACAATCAGGGATCCCACTACATGGGAATGGTACAATAAAGAAAACGGTTAATCCTACGCGAGCGCGCCAGGCGATAACAGAATCTGGTCCGAAAACGGCACTCGATAAGAACCCAGTTGACGAAAGTCTTTTGGAAAATTATACAAGTGGGAAACAGAGCGCAGTCTTGAGAGTGCTTATGGCGCAACCATCTATAGAAGCGAAGTGGATGGTGGTAGCGTCACTTAGAGGAATAGCTCAACTTGATGACAATAACGAACGGGATTTTTTGAAAGCATTTGAAGGAATTGAGTATCTATTATCACACGAAGCAGAATATTTGCAACCAAAAGACGCTGAATTTTTAGAATCGAGGGAAACTATACGTAATAAAATTCGAGAAAAACGGGATCAGCGCAAACGGGAGCAGGAAAATAAGCGAGCTAGGGAATTACAAGAACTGGAAGATCGCGAACAGGCACGGAAAACTACAAGGGAACGGCTCAAACTGTACCTAGAAATGAACAAAATCAGAACGACGATGATTACTATCCGGAAGAATATTGGAATAAAGAGACAAATCCGAACAATACAACGGAGACGCCGGTCGACTTACACCTTGAGTATCGTAACCTTATTCCGGACTTGAAAGCATTCGCAATGGGGAAAGAGGAAAGAGAGGAGATGGCAAGGATAAAAGTGGGACTCGGTCAGAAGTACGTTAAATTACAGGAGGAATAACAGTATCTACCAAAAATTAAACAAGAACAGACGCAACAATATGACTACGGAATATTACAGAATCTAAAAGGGGGACAGCTGGACATAGTCAATTACGGACAGGGCAGATTTCACGACAATCAGACACACTTACAAAAAATTAAACAAGAAAAAATGACACATTCAACTCCGAAAAGGGAAATTAAAGTACAGGGACCGACAACAGACTATAACGATACGGACGGGATCGAAATCATGACAATGCATTCGCAAGTATTGAGCGGAAATCAAACTCAGCAGTATCAGAGAGACGGCCAAATAAAACACGTTAATTATCAAGATAATCCTGGGAGACAAAACAGATACTTAGGACCACCGCGTCAGGGGCAACAACCGGTTATCACATATCCACCATCGGAAGTATCGGTCAGATTCAACGAAGAAAGGAATAGGCTTCTAGAATCAAACAGAGAATTTATAGAAAGATGGAGCGAGCGGCGGCAACAAGAGCTGATGGAGGAAGAAGAGGAGGAAGATATACGCAACAATAGCATGTGGGAAGTTAAGCCGCAGGACAAAGGAAACAGTGAGAATAAAATGACGAATGAACAAAATGGAAATAACTCAGTAGGAGCAGAATATCTGCAGAGGATTGAGGCGGACCCTCAAAATGTTAAAATGACGGGCTCGAGGCAATGGACAGGAAACGGGTCATATCACGAACCGAATATCCGAATTACCTTGAATCAGGCTTTCAATAGCATTCCAGAATTCGATGGAAACCCCGATACACTACCATTGTTCAGGGATGCACTGAGGAACGTAGTTAGACAAGTCGGTAAAAACAACGAGCGGACAATTTTATTCTCATTAGCAAGCAAGCTAAAAGGAAAGGTCGGTGACGGATATAAGTTGCGATTGAATTATTATAACAGCGTAGAGGAATTGCTGACGGAATTGTCAACTCAATATAGTAGGAGAGGGGGAGTAGACAGAATAATGGCGGAACTCAAGATAGTGAGACAAGACGAAGGAGAATCGGCTGTAGATTATGGACTACGAGTAAAGACGCTACTTCATCGAATATTGAACATCTACGATAGCGATCGCATACTGTTAGACTCCCAGCGAATAAACTATAAACGCAAAGTCGAGATTGAGGCCGCGGAACAATTTCAATTGGGGTTATTTGGCGGATTGGAACATCAAGTTAGAAGCATGCAGCCTCGCACGTTAACTGATGCTATAGCAGTAGCAGCAGACTTCGAGGAGAAAACAAGTACGCGGCGGTTGGTAGAACAAGATAAGAAAAGCCCAGAGGAGATACTCCGAGATTTACTTCTAGGAAAGGATTTTGGGAATACGGTCAGACGAACAATGGCAACACCAGATGTTAGATGCGGGTACTGCATTACCGCGGGGCATAGCGAAGATAAATGCAGAAGGAAGAAATATGAGTCGAAAAGGTGTGAATTTTGTAACGGTTCAGGACATGTATACAATGAATGTTTTAAGTTGGAGAATCTGATAAAAAACGGGAAATTGCAAGCGGATCAGATAGAGTCGCCGGCGGTACAAAACTCAACGCAAACCGTACAAGCGGTCAATCAACTTGCGACGCAGCCACTGCTATACTTACAGCAGCCGACAGTATATCAGAACGCTTCGGTTGCAGAAAACGCAAGCGCGAGTCAGCCGAGCGGCGGGGGTCAAGGCCAGGCTAGTAGACAATATGACGGCGCGAACAGTTACGATAACAGACAGAACGTAAGATTCCGAGACGGAGACGGATACAATAATAACGACAGAAATTATAACGATCAGAGGGATAATGGTAGATACAGTAATCGTAATCAAGATTATAGAGATAACAGATATAATTCGAACAGTGATAGAGGAGGCAGGTTCCGCGACGATAATAGGTCACGAGACTATAATAGACAAGAAAGATATCCACGCGATAATTACGGCGGGGACCGCTCTAGGAACTTTGACCGTCGCGATGGGAATCAAGAAAGGACCCTGTCGCAAAAGAATAACTGGATTTCCATATGGATTTTCGATGTGGATTTCCATATGGAAAATCAATGTGGATTTACAGGTTATGACCTGGATTCCATATGGAATTCCATATAGATTTCCAGGTCCCGGGACATGGATTTCCAGGTCGACCCATGTGGAATTCCATATGGATTTCCAGGTCGATTAACGTGGATTTCCATATGGATTTCCAGGTCGACCCATGTGGATTTCCATATGGATTTCCAGGTCCCGGGACCTGGAATTCCAGGTCAATTCATGAGGATTTAGAGGTCCCGGGACCTGGATTTCCAGGTCGATTTATGTGGATTTCCATATATATTTCCAGGTCGATTTAGGTGGATTTCCAGGTCCGGGACCTGGATTTCCAGGTCGATTTATGTGGATTTCCAGGTCGACCCATGTG
>JAJGXB010000009.1:647387-659683 GCA_020882725.1 Aphelinus certus
TGATATTGGAATGAGCAAATACTACAGTTACAAACAGGCATTAGGTTCGAAATATTAGTATGATTGAAAGAGCGGCAATACATCATCGTACGAATCATCGGAAAAATCCTCAGAATGAACCATCACTGTGTCGGCATCGGCAATGCCAAGGTCAGATCGATCGGGTACTCGATGAGAACAGGTATTACGGTGCTCGTTCCAGTCACGAGCTGGTATCCTTACTTTGTAACCATGGTAAGAATGGTAGCAAAGAAAACTGACGGATTCTGCGACTTGAAAAAAGACGGTTTCGCCAATAGGGGTTTTCTTTTTGGCAGTAGGATCACTCAACCAGGAGATACACACATCGGCCACACGCTGCATGGCCCTCATCATACCGGAGATACACTGGGTACAACAAATCGCAACAGACCATGAAGATAAACAATATTCCTATGTGGCCTCGCCATAATCGGATTTAGCAGCCGGAGTATGGGCCCAATAAGAATTCGGAGGAACGTTACCGATCAATTCCTCGAATAGTTCCACGAGATCGAAAGGATCAGCAAATAGATCATCGAACCTAGACATAGATATAGTGGGTTCGAGCAGTTTCCATTCTGCAGAAGAAGCAACCATCGGAGTAATACGAGCAATAGGCAAGGACTCTGGATCTGTTGATGAATTAGAACAAAGACTAGTGAATGTAACATTCGAGTATTCAAGGAGGAATCCAGCTCTTCTGGAGTAAGAGTCCATCGCAAAAGCCGCTCAATATTCGTGAAGCCTGAGGTCTAGCAGATGAACCGAGACACTGGGTAAAACGAGTGAGAGTGGGACAAGCAAGCAAAGAGGCGACACAGTCTGTAGAAACAGTTTTGATACAGAAAAACCAAACTCGACAAGGTGGGACTCTAACTGAAGTTGACAAAAAGTTGGTCCAGGCGAACGAAGAAAGGAGAGCAGACAAACAGGCCGAAAATAAGTAGTCCAAGTATCCACTCGGAGCATTATTTGAAAGCTTGAAATTCTTACTACCGGCCAAATTGAACACAGAGGGATCATAATGCTGAAGTTTTACAATGAGACAGCCAATTAGAAAGCTAGAAACTGGGAGAGGCGTTCGCGCGGTTTTGATAGATGAGCGGATAATGCAGGTAGCAAACAAAGAATGTAAAGTTGCGATGAGTTTTATAATTGGAAGAGAATCGGGGCAGAATTGATGGGAAATCCAGGATGACAATTGGACCATGAGAATGACAGATAAACATTAACGTCAAGGCGGACAAATTCTCTTGGGTACGTCTAGGTGGGCAATATTTAGATAAACAAAAGACCATAAATTTATAATCACAACGTGGAAGGCATATAAGAATATACAGTCTTTCCCATTAGGAGGGATTGAGGATCTGCGGTTATGATATATAATATAATAACTCGTGCGGGAATCAGCGAGGAAGCGTCGGAACGATTTGGAGAACTGTAAAATCTGTGATATCAGCACGCCGCGGAGCGACGCGCGGATCGAGCAAGCCATTAGCGGACTCAAACTATGGATGAGGATCTGGCAACAATGGCAGAGAATGGCCGCTACTGAGACTACTCCGGTACGGATCAAGGGCAACAGAGCGCGTTAGAATGTGCATCGACGGCACCTCAGGAAACGACGGAAGCGAGCGAATTACCGAACCAGGTTTTGATTCAATACCATACTCGGAAAAAAACGTTAAATTTACGGTCAATATTAACATTCAATTTGATTTTTTTTCCTTTCGAACATAGAGGCAGATCGCCAGAAATCGATTATTCTTTTATTACGCAAGTAATCAATCTTATCAAGGAATTTGGAAATTTTGAAAATTTAGTAATTTGAAAAAATTAGAAATTGGGTTATTGATTTTAAACATTTTATTTTTTGTAATTCATTTTGGAAAATTTGAAAATTTCGAAAGATTTGGGAATTTTAAAAAGAAATTTTTGACAATTTTGGAGAATTTGAAAATTCTAAAAAATTTAAAAATTTTGAACAATTAGAAAATTTTGAAAAATTTGGAAATTTTAGGAATTTTGAAAATTTTGGAAAATTTGAGAAATTTGAAAATTTTGGAAAATTTGAAAAAACAGGAAAATCTTGACAGGAAAATCTTTCAGGAATATTTCGGTGAAACAATTGTTGAGATATTTCTGAAATATTTCTGAAATATTCCATCGCAGCCTTTGCCTTTCAATAATCTTACAAAAAAATGTTCCAGAAACCTCTCAGAAATATTCCAAGAAATGTTTTATTGAAATATTTTTGAAATATTACACTGAAGCCTTTGACTTTCAATAATCTGATAGGAAAATCTTTCAGCAATATTTCAGTGAAACATTTGTTGAAATATATCTAAAATATTTCTGAAATATTCCATCGCAGCCTTTGCCTCTCAATAATCTTACAAAAAAATGTTCCAGAAATCTTTTAGAGATATCCCAGTGAAACATTTGTTGAAATATTTCACAAATATTTCTGAAATATTCCATCGCAGCCTTTGCCTTTCAATAATCTTACAAAAAAATGTTCCAGAAACCTCTCAGAAATATTCCAAGAAATGTTTTATTGAAATATTTTTGAAATATTACACTGAAGCCTTTGACTTTCAATAATCTGATAGGAAAATCTTTCAGCAATATTTCAGTGAAACATTTGTTGAAATATATCTAAAATATTTCTGAAATATTCCATCGCAGCCTTTGCCTCTCAATAATCTTACAAAAAAATGTTCCAGAAATCTTTTAGAGATATCCCAGTGAAACATTTGTTGAAATATTTCACAAATATTTCTGAAATATTCCATCGCAGCCTTTGCCTTTCAATAATCTTACAAAAAAATTTTCCAGAAACCTCTCAGAAATATTCCAAGAAATGTTTCATTGAAATATTTTTGAGATATTACACCGCAGCCTTTAACTCTCAATTATCTGACAGGAAAATCTTCCAGGAATATTTCAGAGAAACAATCGTGGAGATATTTCTGAAATTTTTCCCGAAATATTCCATCGCAGCCTTTGCCTCTCAATAATCTTACAAAAAAATGTTCCAAAAAGAAATCTTTCAGAAATATTTCAAGAAATGTTTCACGTAATAAATAATACAATTTAAGTACAAAACAATCGACGAAGTAACGATAAAATATTCTTTCTCGCCAGTTTTGAATGAAAATATAATATTACGTTCGGCAGTGGAAGCGGCTGCTTCCACTGCCATTGTCAAACTATTGTGTATAAAGCTAACGTCAGTGGTCTTATATACCATCAGATACATTGGTGTGTTTGTTTTGAAAAATCTTGCTAAGCTTCCTATACGTGTGACTGAGTTGTTGTGTGTCTTCCGTCCTATTAAGTGTGTGTTGGTACATATTGATGTGGAGCATTTCCGAAATAAGTCGTTTCTTATAATTCGCTTCGCGGTCTAAAGTTTTAACGTTATTCCAATCAAATGTGTGTGTACTATTTTCTATTAAATGCAAAGGGACCGGAAGTGGTTTATCAGTAATTTTTTGATGTTCTGTGATTCTATCTTTTAATTTTCTCTTCGTCTCGCCAAAATAACATGCCGAACAGTCGTTGCAATTAAATTTGTAAACTACCTCAGTTTGATCTAAAATATCTGTTTTATCTTTGCCTAATTTTCTTATGTTTGTACAAACAGCAGCCGCTTCCACTGACGAACGTAATATTATATTCTCATTCAAAACCGGTGAGAAAGAATATTTTATTGTTACTTCATCGATTGTTTTGTACTTGAATTGTATTATTTATTACGTGTTTTTTGTGTAATAAATTTTTAGTCTGATGAGGCCAGTAAACCTAACTGGCGAGACGTCGCATAAAATAAATATGTGGTGGATTTTGTGAATTTTCTTTCTTCCACTTCACTCTGGATTGGCCCTCAAAGATCGACAATTTACACACATTTGGAATCATGGAGGGTGCACAATATAATAGAAAGAAAACTATTAGCCGTGTCCCATAGATTCAACGAAAAGTACTGCAAATTTATTCAAACTCACAGAAGATAAGACAAGACATATCATAATTTATTCCATGTTTTTCTTATAATTGATTTTACATGGGCAAATGGTGGTTTGGGATGCCGATGTCGGCGTGTCGACTCGTATTTTAACTTGGAAGCTGACCCTGGACCCGTCGAACAATGTCCAGGTGATCAGAGTTACCGATGACGATGGTTCAAGGGTGCTCTTCTGGTATTTTCGCTCGGGGGAACCGACCCTGGACCCAAACGATGTCCAGGTAGTCAGGGTACCTAATAAGGGTATTCCAAGGGTGCAGACCTGGAATTTTTGTTTGGAGAAGCTCACCCTGGACCCAAACGATGTCCAGGTAGTCAAGGTAGTCAGCTCCCTCAAACAAAAATACCAGGATTGCACCCTTGGAATACCGTCGTCGGGTACCCTGACTACCTGGACATCGTTTGGGTCCAGGGCCGGTTTCCCCAAGCAAAAATACCACAAGAGCACCCCCAGGACACTTTATCAGCGACTCTATGTACCTGGACAGCATCGGAGATTAGAGTATATCCTTATTCGAATAAAACTTCCAGTCGACACGCAGAGATCAACATCCTAAACCACCATTTGCTTAAGTAAAATTAATTATCAAGAAACATGGGATGAGTTTTGATATGTAATGTCTCATATTCAAATAATGAATTAATCGATTTCTATTGATTACTTATATTTTTTTTGTGTAACGCTCATGCATACAAATATTTTGGAAAATTATCCACTGAATATTATTACTGACGCTAATATCTGGGCCTTAGGACATATACATTCTATTAATTATTATTTTTGTAATATATAATACTCTGTAAAAAGAATTTTCCTCAAAAAAACCTCTTTTAGGAAAAGTAAAAGTGTTGCGTCAAGCATGTGGCAGAATCAGTTTATCTCTCATATTGCTTGAAAAAAAATGAGCTCCATAATATACACATGAGTCAATTTATTATTTCATCAGTATTCATTCTAATCAATTCTCATATTTTTGGAGTATTACGTATTCTTATTACAGTTTACATACTATAGGAGACGTTGTCAACTCTAACTAAACAATTATTTGAAGAAGTAATGACGAACCAAATTGACGCCACTTGGTAGGCATTTCCAACGTCTTGAGAATCATAATATTTCAATTCCAAGATTAACTTCACAATTTTGTTAATCTTACTGATTTGAGATCGTGGAATTTTTCTATAAGGCCGACAAAATATACACATGAATTATCTTTATGATGAAACCTTAGTTTTGTATTTTACTAACATTAATCAAATGCCAAGTATCCTTATATCATTGAAAAAGACTACGAAGTACTTGTACGTTGCAAATTTGGATCTCACTGTTTTATAGATCAATTGGAGAGCTTTCCTATCCCATGGATATAATTTTGAAAAAATTGATGCATAGGCGCGAAATATTAAAAAAAATTATTTTTAGCGAGTTGTTCCGTATAAATCGTTAAGAAAATCTATGAATCGACGTCATGATAAAAATTTTAGTCTGAGGGATCGCTCGAGCTGAATGTGTTTTCGTCGTGAAACATTCGGGTGTGTTCGGGCGTGAACAACGTACTTGGAAATTGGTGTTCCAAAATGTGATTTCAATGCGTTGAGAAAAGTATGTAGAATTTGGAAAGGGCAACTCGTGACCTTAGAACATAATAATATAAAAAAACAATAAATGTTAGTCGTTAGAAATGGCATGAAAGTATTTGATATTAGAATGCGTACGAATATGCGCCTGGACACGTGTGACGTGGTTCAAAATATACTTATACATATATGTATAGCCATATAAGAAGCTATGGAAGAATCATTGATACCGGAATATCACATCAATATGTATAAAACGCCGCATAATGTAAACTTACGGCGAGCGACGCCATTGTTACGCGATAAGTGAAAAAAGACAGAACTAGACAGAGAAGCTAGAAAAACGACAATATGAGTTAACAAATTACGCGAACTGTTAATAGCGCTGGTGACGTAAATTGTGATGAAAAATAATGATTCAAGGGAGTTTCGAGAGAATCGAATCAGGGACGAGAACCTTATGTAGAGATATACGAACTCATCACAAAACATTAATTAATAATGCAAATTGTTAGCTTGTAGTTCTATAGACAAATACCGAATTGTATTGCCAAGTGACTCGCTGAGATTATTTATACAAGAAGTATATAACATTCATGGGCATATTGGCAGTTAAAAGGTGGAACGTTTGATACGTGTGCGATTTACTGCGACCAAATTACCCAAGACTCTTCAAAACGTTATATATCCGTGCGAGACTTGTCAAGAAGCCAATATTAATTGAGAATCCGTGAGATATGCTATCGATCGATTTTTATGGACCACTACTGGCATTGTCAGGGGATGTTCGATACTTACTAACGACGGTCGATGCGTTCAGCAAGTTTGTCATTATATATGCAGTAAAAGAGGCTACTACCCACGCGGTGATCAAAAAAATATTTGAAAATTATAGTACGGAATACGGGAAACCCAAATCGATCAACATGGATAATGGAAGTCAATTTTCGTCATTCAAATGAATAAAGAAACTTGAAGAAAATAATATAAAACCGACATTTTCATCGGTACGACACCCGCAGAGCAACGTGATGGAACGTATCCATAGAGAATTAGGGAGAATGTTTCGTACTTTTTTAACGGGAAAACATACGGGGTGGGCTTGATGCATACCTATGATCATAAATATTCTAAATGAAACACATCATGAAACTACTGAGTGTACGTTACAATAGACACACGTTTGTGATCTCCAGAATCAAATACAAATTGAAGAATAAGAATAGAATCATCACTTTGCGAATAAACAACTTCAACAGCTTGTTGATTAATAACGTTAACACATATTTTGACGTTAATTTATTATGAAAGAGGAAACTGTTTGGGAATATATCACGAGAACAAATGCAACGATTGTCTAATGTTAAGTTTTGGATAAACATAAGTAGAGATGCCAAGTTGTTATAAACAAATAGCTTGATTGTTATAAATTATTGAACTGAACAAAAGAACTCGACAATAGGCAATTGTCACTATTCTCAAAGTGAGATTGTAAATAAGCGTACATATTGGCGTTAGTTTATGCGAAATTAGTGTTAACAAATTACTAAGATTATCGGACCGCATAAAAAATGAATCATGAAAGCAAATGAAAATATCTCGATAAAGAGCGGATAAGAACCTAGCGTTTATGTTTACACTGTGAAGTTCACACAGATTTTCCGAATAATATAAAAAAAATAAGAATAAATAATATGAAAGAGAAATAACGTATGAGTGGAACGAAATGTGAAAAGAGCAACATATGAGTGGAACTAAATTCTTGTGCTGTTCTGGTCCAGAATGATTTTTCGACGTGATTTTGAATCAGCTGGGATCGTTAATCTCTCAAGTGATTTCAACAGTTAGATCAGATTTTTCTACTTGTCCGCTTTTCAACACAATAAAAACTGTGCTTTGGATTTCAATTTCAAGTTAACTACGTCGTATCTCTGGTTTTCTTGACCCACCCTCAAAAAAAGATACGTTTGTCACGTACGTTTGCACAATCGAAAGATATCCAGATTGATCTTGATGAATCTTGGATAGATGACCTTCACTTAAATCGTTGAACGAACTGGGTAGAGTGATTTTTTCTTTCATTGTGAATGAGACTCGCAAACTAACCTAAAACGCGAGTTATGTAGGGAACTGTTGTTCTGTGCTTACAAGCTCAGATCTATATTCTACAATCGAGTTTGAACTGTGTATTAGCAACATATAAGTGGAACTAAAATTCTTCTGCTGCTTTAGTCAACGATGAATTTTTGACGTGACTTCCAATCAGCTCGGATCGTTAATTTTTCAAGTGCTTTCAACAGTTAGGTCAGTTTTCACGCAGATTTTTCTACTCGTTCTTATTTTATTGCAAGAAGAATTGTGCCTTAGATGTGGTTTCCATGTGAATTCCGTCATATCTCTGTTTCTCGGCACGCATGCTCTTGCAAGTTCGACCCACCCTCAAAAAGTGATACGATTAGTAGTATAGCTATGGGAATTCTGGCTCATTGAACTAGAAATGTCGAGTTCATAACCCTCACTCTACCCTGTGCTATAAATGCTTGAGCGAGAAATATCGAACCCCCTTTCTACCCCTCCATAGCAGGGCCCTCTTCCTGAGCGAGAAATATGGAGCCCCCATTCTACCTCGCTTCGAGAGTCCCTCTCCAAGCGGCCGCCGAATTTTCTTCGCTCCTTCTCCCCCGAGTGCAGCTCGGGTGCTATGCTGATCTCTGCCCCACCTTACACAATTTTTTTCAAATCACCGCTAATTGGGTAATACTGTACTATTCGATCGTGTATAATTAGGCAGTTGGCTGAAGTGTTTGCGGATATATTATTTTTTGCTTCAAATTATAAGCCAACATCTACTTAGCCACTTTTTAATGATTCGTTTTGTTTCGAGCAATCGATTACAAAGAGGGCCTGGCCTTGTTGGCGAGACTTAATTTGATGAATGATTCATTATCTTCATTGTAGTGAGCGCTTTGGAAGTCTGCCACCATATCATATGGAATATTGTAGATATTATTTGCAAAGTCAATATTTATATTACCGTATGGATGATACTATAAGTTGAGAAATAGCTTGATATTTGTAATATCACAATGATCAAATTTATTTATATCAGCTGTTCTCGATGATTTTTTTGCAGTTTGAAAAGCCACTATGACAAATCGTGGTTTCTCCAAATGATTTGATATTTTCACAGTCCAAATATGACGAGAAGTAGCAAGGAGTAGAGAGTATTCGTACAATTTCCATGAGCGGAAGTATAAAAATGCTGTAGTTCAGGAGCTTCACGGACGGAATTATCCTTGTCGAAAAGTGGAAGTTCGAGGGCTGGATGAAATATGGCAAGCTGATTTTGTTGAAATACAACCATATGCTAAGGAAAATAAGGGTTATCGCTATTTACTCACAGTTATAGACATCTTTTCAAAGTATGCATGGGCTGTACCAGTTAAGACAAAACTGGTAAAGAAGTTTCGAGTGCAATAGAAGAGATATTGAAAGATGGAAAAGTACCAAGACACGAACCAGATATTCATCTGGATCGTGGTGTTGAACTCTATAATTCAAGGCCGCATGAATCATTGGGGAATCAACCTTTACTCGACATACAGCAATCTTAAGGCGTCTATTCGTGAGCGTTATAATCATACTTTGAAAACCAGAATGTGGAAACAATTCAGCCTCCAGGGGAACTATAAGTGGTTAAATATTTTACAGGATTTGGTTGAAGCTTATAATAATCAAAAACATCAAACTATTGGTATGGAACCTAAAGATGTTGGACCGGAGAATGGAGAACGAATTCTTCAAAAATTTATAAGGATGAATAGAAAGTTGGTTGCTAGACCTAAATTTAAACGTGAGGATAAAGTACGTGTTAGTAAGATTAAAGGAACATTCGAGAAAGGTTATACTCCTGATTGGTCAACCGAAATATTCACAATTAATCGTGTGATTATGACCAGCCCCAACACTTATCATCTCAAGGACTACAAAGAATTTTAGTTAGATGGCTCGGATTTGACCAGTCACATAACAGTTGGACCAATAGAAATCGTTTATAACCCCACCAATCCACCTACGTAGGTGGAGGGGGGAGGGCCTCATACACAATAGGTGGGAAAATCGACGAGTGAGATTCATTCGTAGGTCAGTTCTGGCAGTAACGTATGATCATCTCATCCGACAGGATTTTTAACTCAACTACAAAGTTACGGAAAAATTTTGGACGAGCTAAGAAGCGGAAAGCCAGTATGGAAAAAATAGAAAACTGGACAAAACCTGCCGATGCAACCTTGAAAGATGTTAAAGCCCTCCTTGACGCACCAATTGATGATGTTACAGTGAGTATAAAGATTCTACATAACCTCATTCAGCTAACATTCATAGCAAGTAAACTACGCTTTCAGAAATATGTCTTCGAAACTAAAAGACTGCAGAAAAAAACGGTACGTTTTTCAAGCTATATTCAATAAATTATAGAAAATTGTAAATAATGCTCTACATTTTTTCACGTGAGAAATCTGATCATGAACTCATTTACCTGAAGAATGTATTTTAGGTTAAGGAAAGAGAGAAATTTATTCAATCAAATATATATATATATATATGTATATATATAAATATAAATAAATATATATACATATATATATGTGTGTGTGTATGTGTGTGTGTGTGTGTGTGTGTGTGTGTGTGTGTGTGTGTGTGTGTGTGTGTGTGTGTGTGTGTGTGTGTGTGTGTGTGTATGGGCGATTCTCTGTCAAGTAAGAGAGTGAAAATAGTAGAAAAATTTGAAATTTTTTCTACAAAGTCGAGAAGACTCCATCATGTTCCCTGAATTTTTTCAGAATTTTTTTGACCCTATGTCCCATCTTGCCAGAGGCTCAAAGTGGTGAAGTTTGCAATATTAAACATTTTATGAGGACCTTTGACCTCGATTTTGAACTATCTAGAGATATTTTAGAGTAAAAATTAAAGAGACCTGTTATGGCCCGGCCTGCTCCGCCATCCCTCCCCTTTATATTTCGAATTCCGAGAGCAGGACAATTGTGCGGAGTGCTCCATTGGTATTAAGTACCCCCTGCTCGCTTCGCTCGCCAACCCCCCCCCCCCGTGTGTTCTTTGGAAGTCAATAATTTCAATGATAAGTGTAGTAATAATTAAATGAAAATTACATTGAAATCAATAAAACTTGAAACTTGAAACTTCGATTTTGATCAATTTAAAAGAATACTAAACGAACGATTCGAATCGAAATAAAATCTTAATTTCATCTATGTCCATGTTAAACGTTTGTTTATTCAGTTTCAGGTTAAAAGTGTCATGTGTCAGATCATATTTTTTCGGTTTAGGTTTTTCGCGTGTTTCATTTCAGATTTTTGGTGAGATTTCGAGAAATATTGCAACGGTTGCTAGGGTGTTAAATAACGGTTGCTGAGGAGCTAATAGGGAGGATTTGTATTTTGTGTCCTTTGCCATCAAAAATGATGGAAACGGGTCATAAATTGTTCATTTCCAACCTTCGTAACGGTTGTTATGGAGCAAATATAACAATTCAGTGTCTTTGGCCATCGAGTGTAACTTGAAACAGATTTTCCAGCTTCCGAAGCAACGGTTGCTAGGGATGTAAAGAAGCGGTTGTTTCGATGAATAAGTGGATTAAAAAGACTTATGCGAAATAATATTTAGCCCTTTTCTTCTTCTGCAGCAACGGTTGCTAGACACGTAAACAATGGTTGCTATGAGTAAAACGGAGATTTTCTACACTGTGCAGTTGAAAATACTGGAAACGAAACTACGTGAATTTATCTTCCCCTTAGCAACGGTTGCTAGGGGTAAAAAAAGGTTGCTGAGAAGCTACCTTTGCCATCGAAAACAATGAAAACGGGTCATAAATGGATCATTTCCAACCTTCGTGACGGTTAGTAAGGAGGTAAACAACGGTTGCTATGGAGCAAATACAACAATTCAGTGTCCTTGGCCATAGAGTGTGACTTAAAATTGATATTCTGGCTTCTGAAGCAACGGTTGCTAGGGAAGTGAACCATGGTTGCTATGGGTAGAACGGAGATTTTCTATCCTGTGCAGTTGAAAATACTGGAAACGAAACTACTTGAGTTTTTCTTCCCCCTACCAACGGTTGCTAAGGAGGTAAACAACGGTTGCTATGGAGCAAATACAACAATTCAGTGTCCTTGGCCATCGAGTGTGACTTAAGACCCGGCTTCCGAAGCAACGGTTGCTAGGGATGTAGACAAACGGTTGCCAACGATATCAACAGTGGTTGCTATGGGAAATGTCTTATCGATTCTCATTGACTTTAATGGTCCCAATGAGCACTTAAATGAGGATTCGTGAGAAAACACGTTAGTAACGGTTGCTAGGGAAATAACCAAGAAATTTCGCTAAAATTTAAATCGGCCTAGATTTCGCCGCGACTAACCTGTGTGCAAAATTTCAAGAAAATCGGGCCAATCCTTCGAGAGTTGGGGGTGGCAAAAAAGGGTGGAAAAAAGGGGTGCAAGAAAGGGGTGTGAGAAAGGGGTGCAAGAAAGGGGTGCAAGAAAGGGGTGCAAGAAAGGGGTGCAAGAGAGGGGTGTAAGGAAGGGGTGCAAGAAAGGGGTGCAAGAAAGGGGTGCAAGAAAGGGGTGCAGAAAAGGGGTGCAAGAAAGGG
>JAJGXB010000009.1:659703-683884 GCA_020882725.1 Aphelinus certus
AGGGGTGCAAGAAAGGGGTGCAAGAAAGGGGTGCAGAAAAGGGGTGCAAGAAAGGGGTGCAAAAAAGGGGTGCAAGAAAGGGGTGCAGAAAAGGGGTGCAAAAAAGGGGTGGAGAAATTTGACGGCGGCGGCGTTGGCGGCGGCGGCGGTCTGGCTTTTAATATAGAGAGATACATGTGTGAGTATAAGAATGCGCTGAGCAAGCCGCCAATGCGACGGGCGGCCGCTCACACGAAAGCGGAACGCCGGACTCTGCCTCTTGCAGTTGCATTACTTTGCGAGAAGCCGGCCATAGGATATTTTCCTATCGGCCCATATAACGTTACCGAGCAGCCAGCGGGCGCTCGGGCGAATCGAGTGAATGTATGCGTATGTGTGTGCTAGGATCATGTTAAGTTGCAGCTAAGCGGAAAGGCCACCGAGCCATGTGAACAAGCGAGCGCGCTTCTTAGAATAAGATAAGGGACGAGAGGAGCCGCGACACACGCTCGCCTCCGCCTTGCGCCGGCGAATCACGCATCCGCGGGACCCTCGCATGCATGTAGTAAGTATGTTGCATCGGGAGTAATTCGGGATCAGTCGGCACCAACGCGAGTGCCAACGCGAGCAATCGGTATGGTTATCGGTATCGGTAAAATTCACGAGATTGCGTTTTGTGGTTCGCAGGATAAAACCATGTTAACTGCAACAAAATTGGGAAAGTGAAGGAAAGGGAAGTGAAATATTAGTTATTTCTTTTGCGTTCCGTTGTCCGCGGTATAAAACGTATCAAACTCGAAAATATGACCTTACGGAAACGGACGGTTTTGAACCCAAATAAAGGGAAATTCGAGATAGAGCGGCGCGGATGATCTAGAATTTATCCGAGGAATCTCAGAGAAAGAGTAGTGGCAAACTTGCCTAGCAAGAATCCCGCTCTAGAGATTCTTAGTCAATTTCATCAGCTACTCGATCTGGAAAAATCCCATTTGACATGAGTTACGATGTTGCGCCCTAAATTAGAACATTTTGTACTCGTAGCAGTATCGTCAAATTTCAGTAAAATTCAGTGAAATTCACGTAAATTCGCATACTTGCGTTTCGCGGTTCGCAGGATAAAACCGACTCAACTTCGCATACAACAATTCGTAATTATAAGATTCGACCAAAAAAAGGAAGGAAAAAAAATCTAAACCGGCGATCGGACCAAGTTTAGCGGAAAATCGCGCGGTGTAACAAGAATTCGAAATTTAGTGAGTGTTAACCGATTTCGAGAATTCAGAAAATACAATGGAGAAACGCGAGGGTGGGGGTGCGCAAGTCATCAGACTCGCGATCGACATTTGACTGTAATCTCACGTATAATCATGTATGAATCCTTTGTAATTTGCGCGATTTATGAGACCAAAAATGATCCCAATTGTACGACATACAAAACAAATAGGTATCGACGAGGGCTGAGAGCCAATAATTATATTTGAATTTTAATAGCGGTTTGAAAGGCTCCGACGACTTTCGCGAATGAACTTCAAATACAGTACACAACTAATTTGACGGACATACGACAGAGATTTAAGTTTAATTTAGAATTAAAATAAGGCAAGCGTTGCAAAATCCTGGAACCTACTCGAGAAAGGAAATGCACAAGCATTCGATTTGCGATCAGCCAAGCGATATGCAAATGACTCGCATCGCGCTAAAATTCCCGGATTTCGCAATGGATAATTAGGAATCGACCGATAAAAATAGCAATTAATGAACCAGTAAGTACGCGGACTCGTTTTGGGACTCGAATTTAACAATAATAATAATATTAATTTGTGTTTATTTACGAATGGCGAAGCGAAGGCAAATTCGTGCCGAATACATGTGATTCGCGGAAATCTTTGATTAAAAACAATATCAGATTAAAATTCGGTTAAATAAGTATAAGCCATACGAGCGGAGAACTGCCGGGCAATTTCGATTCGCAGGAAACAACGAGCAAGATAACGAAGAGTGGAGATCACACAGCCATCGGCAGCGCACCACCCCTCAATGCAGCATCACGGCGCAAGGCGACGGTCGGAGTCGCTCCGCCTCGCAACGCCGAGTCCAGGCGATCTCCATTCGACAGACACAATGAACGAGTACCGCTGGACAACGAGAGGAAAAGGCAATCTCCATCTCAAAGGCGTGCGAAATAACTTGCTTGAAGAGCGAAATTTACGTATATATATATATATATATATATATATATAAATGTGTATGTGCGAGCTTTAAAGGTAACTAGAGTGATAAGTCAATAATTTCGGAAACAAACCATGTAAGATGATTAAGTAAGATTGGGTTTAGCGAAAATCTAGCAATGAACAAATGGAAAGGCATGCATGATTGAATTGAATATGCGATCTCGATTACGAAAATAATTATACAAAATTTAGTATAAATAACGGGAAGTTTGAGGACGCTCGGAAAGGTTCGGGTCGGGAAAAGAAAAACTCACGGTAGCAATTCAGTGAAATAATTTTTTTCCTTCATTTATTACTCTGCTTGCATCGGAATATTAAAATTTTTTACGGGGCATTGAACGGTCCTACATATATCAATTCGAGGATCTCTCCCCACGTGATGGATCACCGCTCCCCGAGAAAAATGACCTCGGCCGGATCATAAGCCACCGGTTCGTCGGTGAAACCGGGTATATCAGCGGTGGGGCCCCCCACAAGGCTCTCGGCGGAAACGTCATCAGTGACCTTCTCGATCTCCTCTTGATCCTGGGACGAACGATCCGCGTCCGCGATCTCGAGCCCCGAGACCGCCTCGGCAAGCGAAACTGCATCCTCGCGCGAGCCATCGACAGTGGCCGCCCCAGAGTTACTGTGAGCAGCTGACACGGACGTGTACGAGCGATCGGAGGTCTGGATCGCGGTGCACGAGCGGGAATGCGCGCCTTTTAGATAACGAGGCCCACGCTCCCCGCAAGCAGTTTGGCGACACATTTGGTGCTGAAAGTTGCACAGCCGCTGATGTTCGGCCAAGTAATGATCGAGAGCCTCTCTCCCACACTTCGTGCAAGTCACCTTTTTTAAGGGCAAGCGCAAGGTGGCCTGCCGAAGGCGGACGGGGTCGCGTGCCTTGCACCTCGCAGCATCCTCAGCATCGTAGAAGGTGCAGAACAGCAGTCGTTCGTAGTGGCCGTCATCACGGGGCCGCGGACTTTCATGGACGTTGAAGAACTCCAGGAGCCCATCCGAAGCAATGCTCGACAACACGCCCCGCCATTCTTCATCCGGATAAAGGCGGACCATCAGTTTGCGCGGGTCAAACCGCATGGCGGATCGTTCGTGGAAGGCCGCACTTCGGGCACGCTCTAGTTGATCGTCTGCCTCGTCGGCAGCAGTTTCGGATGGCAACCTCCGCCTCGCGGACCGATTCGGGGCGATATCTCCAGGAGCTGGGCGATTGGTCGCCTCTGCCTCCGTCGCCCAACACGCCAGTATGCGAGCCGCGTCGTCCACGGACTCGCAGATGACCCGCATCACCGCAAGCTGTCCGACCTGCGGAGCGTATGAGATCTGCCGGAGCCGGCCCCAACGGTCAAGAATCGGCGCTACCTGGCGCAGCCATAGGCGTCTCCGGTGAGCGCCACGAAAACTTGCAGCTCGCAGACATTATCGGGCGATGCAGAAAGGAGAAAAGCACCAGACATCTGAAGGGAGAGGGGAAATCAGAACGTTAACGAACAATACGACGCCGAGTCACGGAACGAAGATCAGAAACAAAAGCTTAACACACGCTTACCTTGTTGAAGAGATGGGAATATATAGAAGACGGAAGGAATCGGAGCCGGGACAGAGAAGGTCCGAGCAGCCAAGCGATCAGGAACGCACTGAGCTCCGATACACAGTTGAGCCGAGAATCGAACGCGCCAGCCCTTATCGCTTCCGTAGAGACGCTGGATCAGCGCGTAAACAATTCCGAGCGCCGCCGAGCTTCCTGTACCGTAGACTAAGCCAATCAACAAATGAGCGAATGACGCGACGTTTCAAGAGCAGGTAGCCACAACAGCAATATTCGAGGTAGGAAAATTAACAAAATTATAAGGGGACGGCCTAGAGCGAAAATTTGTACGGCAAATCTCGGTCCGGTTGTCCTCGATTTGACTTGAGGGTGGGGGTGTTATGGCCCGGCCTGCTCCGCCCTCCCTCCCCTTTATATTTCAAATTCCGAGAGCAGGACAATTTTGCGGAGTGCTCCATTGGTATTAACTATATACATGTGTGAGTATAAGAATGCGCTGAGCAAGCCGCCAATGCGACGGACGGCCGCTTACACGAAAGCGCAACGCCGGGCTCTGCATTTTGCAGTTGCCTTAATTTGCGAGAAGCCGGCCATAGGATATTTTCCTATCGGCCCATATAATGTTACCGAGTAGCCAGCGGGCGCTCGGGCGAATCGAGTGAATGAATGCGTATGTGTGTGCTAGGATCACGTTAAGTTGCAGCTAAGCGGAAAGGCCACCGAGCCGTGTGAAGAAGCGAGCGCGCTTCTTAGAATAAGATAAGGGACGAGAGGAGCCGCGACACGTGCTCGCCTCCGCCTCGCGCCCACGAACCGCGCATCCGCGAGACCCTCGCATGCATGACGTCACGGCGATTATAAAGAGAGGTGTCCCACGAGACAACGTGAGAGTGGATTGGAGACAGCGAAGAAGCAAGTATGTTGCATCGGGAGTAATTCGGGATCAGTCGGCACCAACGCGAGTGCCAACGCGAGCAATCGGTATGGAGCGCACGTGTGACGCGGCTCCTCGCGTATCACGCGCTAATCATTATCGTATCGTAGTGTGTTTGAGTCAATTGTATAATATATCGTGATATTTGTGCAGAGCAAAGTCGAGCCGATCGAGTGCAATCGGTCAACGTATAATTAGTCATTTAGAAATTCAATAAAGATAGAAAGTTAGTGCTATTGCGAATCGCCTATTATCATTTGCACATCCTACACCTACCAACGGCCCAGCGCGCCATGGACATCTCGGCTGCCACGCTGCCAAGTTTCAGACGAGGACGACCAGGCGCCGGACGGATGGAGTATAAGTAAGTGGCCGAGCGGTTATTTACCCACCGCCTGATCCCAGATTTCCCGATAATTGAAGCTGAACACAGCTATCCCGCCAAAATCATGGGGGTTTGTCGCCCAACCACTCTCTAAATAAAGGTCGGGCCATAACAGATCTTTTTCTCTGGAAAAAAGCCAAATTTTCTGGAAAAATCAGTTCCAGGATCATTGCTGAACATATAGCTATCACCCAACTCATTTCCAGGCTTAAAACTGAGCAAAAAGTGATTTCGATCACCCGGACCATAATGCGATACATACCAAAAGAAAGCTTACTTTATTACCAAAATATTCTGACTAGTCCCAGAGTGCTGCGTTTGATCCCTTTTTTTTAATTAACCAATATATCATGAGAATTAATGGAAATTGTCTAAGAATGGGTGTCTGCACATACGTCACTTATATGTATGCATGTTACTTCGGTTTTCTCTTTATACTTTTGATTTACTAAATTGGTTGACTGAAATTCCCACCCAATTTGATCCCATACTCGAGTCTCATACTTGTCGCCAACTCAGAAATGGTTATTTTGTCAAGTGATTTTCACTCACCAACATATCCCATAACAGATTTGAGTTACCGATCTTGATCAAACTTTTTTTCATGTTTGTTTGAGTCAAGAATAGGTGATATCCAGAGCCCCAGGGTTTAATGATCCAATACTCCCAAGATATCAATTATTATATCTTGGTTGGAGCCGTAGTTTTTGCCTTTAATCGGAGTTTCCCTCATGAGGTGTATTTCCTTTAAATGAACTTTATATTCACTAGCACTTGTCGGATCCTACTGCATTCAATATCCTGCAAGACACATAGAATCACTTAGTTCAGTTACATCACTCAAATTCACAAAAACATTGCACTTGAACAGAATGAAATATAGAATAAATTGTTGAAAAAAGACACGGTTCATGACTTCCCACTCTGGACTTGGATAATAAAGTAATAACAACTTTTAACCATGCACAAGTGACACGAATACATTCAAATTCTATGACAATCCAGTGTAGAATCAAATTTCAGTGCTCGCGAAGCACTCGTTACAATATATATGGGCAATTCTCTGTGGGATCAAACATGAAAAAATTTGAATACCAAATTCCCAGAAATTTTTTCAGATTTTTTCGAGCACTTTAACCCTGTTATTCAAATGAAACATCGTTATCGGTAACCCAGATTGCCTGGACATCGTTCGGATCCATGGTCAGCTTTTCCAAGTTAAAATACGAGGAGCGCACCCTCGGGACATTGCCATCGGTGACCCTAGCCACCTGGACATGACTTTATAAACCACTTTGTGAACGTTATACTTGCCTATACTAGAGACTTGTATGACCCATGTATGACAAAGGTTAGGTTACCGACCATAGACTTTTAGACATTCAAAGCCACTTTAGAAGGTCTAAACTCATTTCCGGAATGGCAAACTATGTATATTTAAATTCCTTATTAAATTGCGCATCTAATGATCATACTTTCAAGGAGATTGATTCATATTATCTATTCTCATGAGTAAATAACTTGAAGTTGTAGTTTGAGCCCACCCGGCAATAGCTGCTTGAACCTTAGCTATGCAGTTTATACAATATGAATGGATTTCATGAGTCCAATATTCATGAATATTACCCATGTTTAGTGAACTTCAACATTTTCTTTTATTTGTAATTTGTCGAATTATTCGTAAAACGTCCAGTGAAGGCTCCTACTATAGAGAAATAAAAGTTCACGATAGATTTTATCAAGTCCGAAGTTGTATTTCCCATCATAAGAGTTTGGTCAATAACAATTATCATACATGTATGATTAAGTCAAAAAAGAATGAGTAGGTGTACATTCAAGATAAAGAAATACGAAAAAGTTGGCCTCGAAATTCAATATATGGCAATATTTTCGTATCAGAGAAGATTTGAATGCAATAATAAAATAATTAATTTCTACTGATTATTTCTAGCTTTTTTTTTGTGTAACGTTTATGCGTTGCGACGGGGTGAATTCTGCACCTATCGTTGTGCAGAAGCTGCACCCCGATCTGTTCGCTCGCCCGGCGGCCAGGTCGGTCACCCAGCTCCTGCGAGTAGGCGCCGTGCCAAGGGCCTTGGTGGTGGCCCCCAGCCGCCCGTACGCAGGTACGGGCCGTCGCTACTCACGTAGTGGGCGCGTCTCCGAGGCTGGGAAAAGCGGGGGGAAGGGGGTGTAGGGGTCTCGTTCGGCGCTCGCGATCCCTCGATGCGGCTCACGCCGATTGTTGGGGCTCCGTGGTAACCACCACGTGCAATGAGCCCTTAGTCAGTCCAAATACTTAATTATAACGGGTATACGCGAACGCGGCTAATCAGTAAGCCGAGAAACGGAAGGTTTCTCGGCCGCGGAGAGAGAGGGATTCGGTCGCAGGTGCGAGGAGGTTACTTAAGGGGGTAGCCTACCTAAATTTCAACATGGTTAAAAAAAATCGTACGAGGCTGTAAATTCATATTCTAATCCATTTTTTCACGGCGGTTTCAATGACGTATCGACCAGCCCGGAAAAAAAATTTTTCACTGTAAAAAAATTTTTTAAATTTTTTAGAACGTACTTGGGATTTTTTTTCCTCAGCTCCTAGGAGTCTTATCACAAAACCGATACGTACGTTTGTGGACATTGTACTGAGGAACCATCAAAAAAATTTTCAGCTCAAACCACTGGAAATAAGTCTCAATTATTCACCTCCTCCTGCATCACGTCATAAAGATATCCATTTGATTCGCACAAAGTATTTAGCATACATGCGATGTGTGCGTGGGAGGATGTGTGTGTGTCGTGTGTCGACAGCAGCAGTAGCAGCAGCAGCAATAGCATCACCACCGCCAGCGCAACCAATCGCGATCGATTTGGTAGACCAGTCGACACAGAGGCTCATCATCATCATCATCACAATCATCATCATCGTCATCGTCATTAGCACCATCGTCCGATATAGAATTGGCTTTCGAAAGAGAAGACAAGAATGATGCTGCTGATGATGGATAGTAGTCTCCATCGAAGATTATTTTTACTCGTGCACATGCACACACATGTACAGTCCATATCATGAGCATTCAAATAGACTTTGTATTACAGTTCGAGTGTGGCCGAAATTCTAATGAACCTGAATCTCCATCACCACCATCACCGGATCCCGACCGAGAATCACCAACGCCATTGCAGTCTGCACAGCCCGACCATCAAAGCTGCGTTGACATAGTGAGCGAATACACTGAATATATTAGACGTTTTAGTCTGATGGGCCGTCGAATACGCCTATCCGTGCGCAGACCACCACCACATGCAAACGTCTTTCACTGATTTGGGAGTGCGATGCGAGAAATCCTTGAGTTATTAACCACTACCGACGAACCGACAGATATGATTGGAATGACTATTAGATCCAAGAGATGCGCGTGGGCCTGGATGGGTGTCATACAAGCCCGTGAGTGGACTCGTACCCGATAACGTGTGGAAAGCAATTGGGCTAGTTGCACAGAGCACCGGAAACTTTGACATTGACATTGACACGCTTTCTATCGATTGTAACATCGTGTCTGTACCGGCGGGTCGTGGTCGAGTCGCAGTAATGCATGAAGCCATATTTACAAAATCAATCCTCACGATTTCCAACACAGACAATAAATGTCTACCACGGTCGTTAGTGGGAGTGCTATGTTACGCGAGACGTGGCACGATACGGACTGGGGAACTTCACAGGGAAAATTGAGAGAAGTGGGAAATAATTAGGAAAAATAACAGCCCGTATCAGAGTGTACAAGCCAACAAACTTGGGACATCTGCTGCAATATCGATACCTGATACAGGCTATTGGATGCGTGCAATTAACTTATTCCAAGATTACTATACGACCAGTGGTGTAGCTATAATTGTATACGGTTTTCAAAATTTTGAGCGGGGCGACAAACCGATTTTCGATGGCCGAAAGGTCGTGATCGATTGTGGACACGACGTTCAATAATGTACTACGAATCATCGAGACATTATCAGCCAATGTTGAGCTTGAAAGGTGTGGCCGGTCCCAGAGGCTATTTCATACCATGTAATCGGAGTTACACCCTAGAGATCAATCATAAATGTTCACACAAATGTGACAGATGTCTCCAAATGCCGCAGTATGACCCCGCGAGTTTATTTGTCCGGTGCAACTCATGCAGACGTGATTTCCGCAGAAACGCGTGTTACGAGAATCATTTGATGGCGCGGTCTTCTAACTTATCATACAGCGTTTGCGAGAACATACGTTTAATTTTCACGTTCATTCAACTATTCTGCGTAATGTTGTGAACGTACTGAGACGGCCGCCAGATGCTTAAAGCGCATCAAACTTTGTTGAAAAAATGCCAGTATGCAAATACTTTAGATTCAGTGACGGTTAAATATCAATAAATTCGCATTCTACTTTATTGTGTAATCCAAATTTCAGAATTTAAAACTCTACTCAAGTTGTATATAATATAAATTCTTATTGGCCGTATGAAAATATAAGATGAGAATTGTTTTGTCCCGGCGCGAACTTAGGAAACCCTGTACTACACTTACGACCGCACTTCTACCCGACACTATGCAGGTAGAACCTTGGACGTGCTGCACAATTTGTATAGGAGAGCTATGGTCGCACTCTCAACCGACGCGATGCAGATGAGACCTTGATCATTGCTTCACTCTCGAGTTATGAAATGTATACTTTTAATTTGACGATTTATAACCAACGAGCTTCAGGATTCTTGCACTGTGCGTATAGTCGGACTCCAACTCGATACTATCCAAGAAAGACCTCGGCTATGGTGCGCAATTCGTGCAAGTGAGCTACGATTGCACTCTTATCCGACGCGATGCAGATAAGACCTTGATCGCTGCTATTCTCCGTTGGCTTTATCGATTTCAAATAAAAATAAATGTTTGTATTGATTTACATTGAAAGTAATAAAGAAAACATAAGTTACGGTAACAAAAATAATTAATTTATTTGATGCTTATCATACATGTTCAATGATGAACATGTCGCACGACCCGAAAGTAACCGTGTGGACATACTGAGCGAGGCTCGTGTATGTCACAGCGTGACGTGTTCACTTCAGCGGCCGGCGCAATTGATAATTCAATGCAGAGCTCTGAATTACTCCACTTATATAGGGAATGAACGTATCGAGTTGTGCGACTTGTTCTACGAATCTCCTGGATGTTATTGATTATTCACAAATTTCTCAAACAGTGTGCATATCGTTGATGCCTGTAGTATTGCACACTGTTTCGCTTTTTTCACAATTATCGATTAGTTCGGAACGAAATTTGGCAAACAGTGCACCAATGGATTTTGCTCTGCTTGACGCGTCATCTTGTTCGCGACTTTTCGCACTGAAATAATGAGTTATATTACAAGATCTCAACAGTATACACATCCCAATTAGTTATACTTTTGCATACTGTTGCGATTTTTGCGATGTGAATGATTTTTAGTAGTCGAAAATCACGAACAACGTGTATTTTCGTAGTTAAAAGTGCCCTTGCTCAAACTATTGAAACCTAAGGCAAGTTTTGAATGGAAAAATGAAGAGAACAATCCGTTTGCGAGATTGAAAAAAGCTCCCACAGAAGCACCGGTATTAGCCAGACCGGATTTTTCAAAGCCCTTTACGGCCCAGTGTAATGCAAGTAATTACATGTTGGGCAGTCCTATCTCAAGAGCACGAGGATGGTGAATACCCGATCGTGTTCATTAGCCACGTGCTCACGCCCTCAAAACGGAACTATATGACCACGGAAAAAGAATGCCTGACAATCATATAGGCCATTTAGAAGCTGAGACCATACATCGAGGGGACGGAAATTCATGTGATAACCAACCACTCAGCGCTTCAGTGCAGCAGATGGGTCATTGACCGACAACAGTGGGATTTCACCCACAGAAAGGGTGAACTCGATGAAGTGCCCGATGCTCTATCGCGTGCGTATGGCGACGAAACGAAATTGGCTTCGTTGAGTGTGTCAAACGACAGATGGTACAACGAACGACGGGAAAAGGTTAAAACCTTCCCACGTAATATCGGGAATTGGAAAGTCAAAAACGATCTTTTGTACGTGTACCGAAGGGATAATTTGTTGGATCCGGTGACGAACAGAGAGGAAATCTGGAAATTAGTGGTGCCAGAGGGGTGGAGAGAACGCGTAATGCGAGATACGTATGACAAACAGGCCATTCCGGCATCGAGAAAATATGATAGTATCGCGAGTTTTATTGGCCTGGTAGCTACTATGACGTGTACGAGTATGTTAAATCTTGTTAAATTAGTCAACAGTACAAAATGTCACAGCAGCCTCCTCAAGACTTAATGGGCAAGCGATGCGTTGATAAAGTATGGAACGTGGTAGCGGCGGATAGGATGGAATTGCCCAGGAGCAGATGCTAATACGAATGCCTAGTTGTTTTTATAGATTTATTTTCAAGATACATGGAAATCGAACCGGTTCGTAAAATCAAATTTAACATCACGCATGTAACAATGGCACCCTACCATCCTCTGCTGATGTGAGCGGTAGCGGGAGGTTGAAGAATGCTTGCCAATCACTGGAATTTCAAACGAGAATCCAAAATTATGTAATTAAGAACGTGTCCAAAGCTCGAGAACAGCAGAAGAAGCAATATAACAAATGGAAGAAGCACGCGGTTTAGTGTAGGAGACATGGTATGGCGGTTAGAGCACGTACTCTCCTGCGCGGATGAGGGAATAAATTCTTGGTTTTAACTCTATTGTAACTTGGCTCCTAAACAAGAACGAGCACGCGTATTGAGCGGAGAGCGCAACGAAAAATCAACACGCGCAAACCGAAGGGTCCCGTGTCGAATTCGGTAGAACTGAATATGAACGTGAATGTGCTGGCGTCGTCGGTGTCGGATGAGGACGACTTCGACGCGCGGCCGATAATACCGTCAACGACAAACGCGAGAACAAGCACACGTATCGAGCGGGGTAAGATCACAGTACGCGACTCGAAGCATCGTGTATCGATGCCGGTATCAACGGACGTGAACAACCATAATAACGCGTTAGAATTGTCAGATTCAGACGAGGACCAGCTTAACGTGGAACAAATGGTATCTCCGATCGCAAACGTGAGAACGAACACAGTAGAGCGCAGCTCATTACAAATGAGCCACGGGTGCATGAAATCGATGCGCGACTGGGAGCTGCGATTCGCGGACGATGGATCGGTTGACGCGTTAGAATTTTCAGAACAACTGGAAGACTACAGATTGAGTGTAGAGATTCCTGATTCTGCGTTGTTGGCAGCGATGCCGAGCGTACTCCACAAGGGCGCAGCCGACTGGTTTCGGATGATGAAAGCGGAAATCGGAACGTGGCGCAGATTCAAAAAAGCCTTCAGGCACAGATTCGTGGTCGAGATGGACGACGAAGACGTGTGGGAAGAGCTATGAGCGCGTAAACAACACGAATCGGAGAAAATTTCAACATTCCTGTCGAAATTCAAATCAATCGTCCGATACTTTAAGGTTGTACCTACGGAGGCGAGGCAGGTCGACAGAGCTTTTCGGAACCTGCTTCCAATTTATAGAAGTGCTATGTTGCACATGAGAATAAATTCATAAAGAGATCTAGAACGAGCGGGCAGGGAGTACGAAAAGCTCCGAGACCTGGACGCGCGGTACGAGCCGCCGCCGACCAGAGAGAAATCGCGCATACCAGCAGCGGCGTACGAAAGTGATAAGAAAACGGGATCAATATCGGCGATCCGAAAATCTGGCAATAAGCGCGGTAACGATGAGGTTTGGCAGAGGAAGGGAAAGGGAAGAAACCGCAGAACAATAAGAAGGAAACAAGAGAGAAAGCAGAGGTCGCGGCGGCGACAACAGAACGATCGGCCAAATCGGAGATCAGCGAGCTGAAGCAGCTGCTGATTGAGCTGATGAAAGACCGGAAGAACGAACGAGCACAGCAGAATAGCGGCCAATCGGGGTCGCCAAAAAATTCTGGAATCACGAACGGAACCATCGGGAATGCAAATGCGTCGAGAAACGCGAACGGGCTCATGGGGGCCCTAGTAATACGTTTGTGGGAGTGTGTTTCTCCTGTCAGAAACCTGGGCACAGGGCAGCGGATTGTAGATTGAACATCTGCTAAAATTACAACGAGAAGGGACACTACTCGCGCAATTGCCCGAAGAAAGCCCAGAGGACGCTTCATTGTCAGGTGTGCAAGACACCGGGAGTCTAATACGACTCGTGTTTTGTATGCAAGGGACTTAAAGCACTGACGGGAAAAGAGGAGGCAAGAGTGCGTTAAAGTCCCGCGCGCTCCACGCCGTCACAGAGGGGACAAGCCAGCCGATCTTGAGCCTACGGACGGGAAAAACGGTTTCGACTAATCCCAACCTTGAACGAACGGAGACTCAGGCGGTGGAGAAAGCAATTAAGGAGTTCGATAAATGGAAAAACCAGTTGTCGAGCTCAACGAGTCGAGAGAATCTCACGAACGGACGAGCGAAAAAAAAATCGACGAAAACTCGGGAACAGGTTGACGAATCTGACTCGTGAGCTCTGCCGATTAATCAGCTCGAGTCGAATCGGGTCGTAACGAGTAAAGTCGTTGAGACAGACGACAAATGTGTCAGTAATAATCGCAGGGAAAATACCAATAGAGCGCCTCAAGCTGATTACAGCACAGAGCCGAGTCGGAAGGTACCTGCTATACTGCACAATCACCGAGATTTCAAACGGGAGTCCGAAGGAACGAGCACGGCGATTGGAGGCATTACGCGATTACGTGATCAAGAACGCATCTAAGGCCCAGGAACAGCAGGGGAAACAGTATAACAAAGGGAGGAAACACGCGGAATTTGATGCAGGAGACATGGTATGGCGGTTAAAACACGCACTCTCCAGCGCGGATAAGGGGGTAAACCGCAAGTTAGCTCCTAAGCGAACGGGGCCCTATCGGATAGCGAAGAAACTATCGCCACTTACGTATATCCTGGATATGGGCCGGAGCAAACGGAACGCGAAAGCACCGGTCAGCGAATTAACGCGATGGATACCCCCTCGAACGTCAAAACCGTGTAAACGTATGGCCAATTGTCTTGCTTTGGTCGTGATTAAACGACCAAACGAACGGGCATTGGTGACCCACACATGGTGTACGAGACGACCACAAAGGGTTTTGGAGGGGGAGGAGGGCGGTCCACCGCCCTCAAGAAACGATGGAGGTGGCACGCGGTGTGCCGGAAGCCTACCGGCAAAGTCACGGGAGGCCCTGGTCGGCACAGAGATGTGCGACCGGGCGAGAAAAGTAAACGGAAAATTGGAGAACGAGGTCGGAGGAACCTGACCGAAGAACGCCGGGCCCCCAGGAACCCTGTTCCCATCGGCACGCTACCCCTTACGCGGTCTCACTTGAGTCCAGTAGACGGACCGTGTGGTCCGGCTTAGGGAGGGGGAGTTGTGACGGGGAAACCCTGGGGACCCTGTTTTCACCGTCGCACTACCCCGCACGCCGTTTCACTTGGGTCCAGTTGACGGACCGGGTGGTCCGGCTTAGGGAGGGGGAGTTGTGACGGGGAAACCCGTCACTGTAGACGGAGAGGCTGCTCCTCTCCGATCCGGTCGGTACGGCAGCCGCCGGCTCGGGAGGGCAGCACTCTCCAGCGCGTACGCGAGCCGTGGCGCGCGAGAGTTCCGGCGGCGCGAGGCCGGGAGCGAGCATGAGGCGGACGGCCATTCTTGTCCGGTGCCCGCAGCCATCAACACGCGACGCGCGAGACACCCGAGTGTGCCGAGTCCCCACGTAAGCGTGTGTGCGAGTTTGTGTCCAGGACGCCGAGGCCGACGACAACGCGGCCACCAGCGACCCGAGCAGCAGCCAGCAGCCGAGCCGAGCGAGCAGAGCCGAGAGAACGAGCGGTTGAGCCAGGTTTGCTGTGCGCGTCGCGGCCCCGGTGTCCCCCCCACGTGAACGTGTGTGTTATCGAGCGCGCCAACACACCCTAAGAACGACGGACTTCGGCCCTGGCCCGGGCCTCTCCCCTCGCGCCCCCTCCCCCCCGACGTCACGGTCAGTGCGAAGCGCGCGGAGTAGACTCCGTTCGAGTCTCCACGCGCGGCCGTCCCCCACGTGAGATCCCCCGTGCTTGCGAGCTAGCCGTGGCACTCCTGGCGCCCGTATATAAATACGGAGTGTCTGGCGGTTAGAGCCATCCCTGTGCACGCACGTATCCCTCGTGCAACCTGGTGCGAACGAGCACAAGGTCACAAGCGTGATCGAGACATTTGCGCGGCTTAACATTGTTCCTCTCACTCATCTTGTCAGCACTGACTGACTAACTGCCGTAATTCATTGTTGTTCGAGCTTGGTATTGCTTTAGATTTCGGTGATCAGCTAAGGAAAGAGAACAATCCGTTTGATTTGCTGGGGTTTTCAGAATTGGCTAAAGATAAACCCGACCCTGTTATGAGGGACTTTCTTTACGCTCTCTTCCAGGTTCTCTATTTTTCCATTTCTGTTTCGCTAGTGTGAATGACCCGCGACCCACGTCTCTTATAGAATACATTTATGCTCGGATATTAATTCATGAAACCGGGCCATCGGCTGATACCGACGA
This sequence comes from Aphelinus certus, assembly GCA_020882725.1. Lineage (NCBI taxonomy): Eukaryota > Metazoa > Arthropoda > Insecta > Hymenoptera > Aphelinidae > Aphelinus > Aphelinus certus. The sequence continues at coordinate 675,420 of JAJGXB010000009.1, forward strand.
CCCGGTGGTATTAGTTGGTATTAGCATCTTGGTATTAGCATCTTGGTATTAGCATCTTCTGCAGGAAGATTACATACTGTATCGTATGGGTCCATCAATGTTTAAATAACAATATTAAATAGCTTGTCGCTGCTTATCTCGGCTCTCTCGTTACGCATATATTAACGAATGGACAAGAACAGAATACCATTTAATGAAATAGGTCGAAAAGAAACTTGATGGATCTATACGAATTCCTGCAAGCTCAAGAAGGGAATTGATCCGTCGCAGGTATGATTGACACCGAATTGATATATTTTGCTCATGCGAATCGAATCCAATGATTTCGATTGACGTAAAACGGAGGCGCAGAAGGTGCAGAAGGTAAAGATGGGCAGAAGGTGTTTTTCGGAAATAAAAGCCTCTCACATTGGATGATTCTCTAGCAAGGATCCTTCCCATGGAATATTCAGTTCCTGTAATATCACTGCCTCTATAAAGGGATTTCGAATACTCGAGCCTCACTCTGCCTTGAGGGCAAAGCATCATCAGACCCATTACTAGCCGATTGATGTTATTACTGTCTTTGGAGAATACGCTGCTGAGTTAGTTATGTGATGAATCGAGAGTATATTTTCAGGCTCATTCAAATATCGGAGCCTGAGTTTAGCCTATTACTAGTCAGTGTACCACTATACGTGAATGAATGCATAATCAGCAGGTACAGATACCACTTGAGAGGATTTGTTGATGCTTTTTGCATCAATCAAGTGAGTTCTATAATGAAGCTCATATTATTCTGAGGTATGATAATCATTATGACTAGGATATGATGGTAAGCTAAGCAACGGAATTATGAATTAAAGGATAATCAATTACGAAAATGCTCTATTGTAAAATAATAATCAATATCGAATAAGTTTTCATCGATTGTGGTTTTTGACATCTATTTGAAGAGCCTCAAATTCGAGAAGATCCTCTGTTCCCAAAAGAACATATACAATGTCCACGGGAATCTTTTTGGTTTCGAAGAAATAATCTGTTTAGATCTTCGATTCGGTTACATCAAACTCTGATTCATGGCGATAAGACTGCTATTTGAAGCCAATCTAAAATCAGCTACATCTTTTTCAAACCCGACATCAGATGATTGCAGAAACTTGATGATTCTTTCTGTGGCAGCGATTCCGCAACTACTAATATCATTCTGGAAGAGAAAAAATAGCATGAAAATATTATTACCAATCATTATTCGTATTACGTGAATATTTAAGGATGCACTCACAGAAGCTGTCAAGTTCATGAAATTGAAAAATTTCTGGAGTACGCTAATCATCGCTGTGAAACTGCCATTTGGTAATTTGTCCTTCACGACGTGCTCATATTCCTACAAAAGTGTTATAGCTCTATTAATCCATGCATGCAAATCCGGAAAGAAATTGAAAAGATTTAATGTAGGACTTCAATTGTTTGAGGAGATGGGAGAAACGGGATTAAGTGAAATACACTTTCGAGTAATTTTTGAACATGATGAAATTTTTTTAATCCTGCGCGAGACTTCCTCGCCATGCACTTTACAGCTAGAAAATATGAAAAACTGTGGGAAGAGGATCAAAATCATATCGCTAGATCATAATATTATGATGAATTTCCGTTTAGAGGTTACATATCGTCACTTGGGAGGAAGAACGTTCCATTTCAGAAACTTGCTATAAAAAGTTCCATTTCAGAAACTTTTTATAAACAGTGCCGTTTCAGATTGACAAGTACAAAAAGTGTCATTTCAGAAAAAATCTATGAAAAGTGCCATTTCGGAAAATTTCTATAAAAAGTGCCGTTTCAGGAGAAATTTTTTCCCTCGGAGTTTTTCTGACTTCGGGGATGATGTCGTATGCATGTGTCTGTATGTACATGTGTGTATGTGTGTGTACACGTCTGAAAATGACAATTTGATCCCAATGATGATTTAATCCCAATTTGATTATGATGTAAACTATTTACATTACATATTTTCTTCATCGATGGATTTGGATGAAAATTGGTATCTTTACGTTTTTCTGATCGCTGATTACGAATCCGACCTCAGATTTTAAAAATTCAAATTAGAACCTCTAAGATCACTTAAAAAAAATTTGAAAAGGTACTAGATTTTGATGAAAATTTGTATTTGTTTTTGAGCTTGCTGATCACGAATCTGGCCTCAAATTTTGGAAATCAAAATTAGAGCCTCTAAGATCACCTGACAAAAACTTGGAAAAAATGGAATTTTGTTGAAAATTAGTATACATGGAGTTTCGAGGTCACTGATTACGAATCCGGCTTCAGATTTTAAAAATTCGTATTGTCATATGGTGTTCAGAACCTGATTCGCATGATCTACATAATGATAAAATGGATCCGTACATTTTTCTAGTCCACCTTTCTTGCTCTCGGAAACAATGATACGACAATTTAGAGGTAGATTTAGTATGACGGATCGAAAGGTGGGGTCGAGGACTACATTTTTTGAAAAAGGAAAAAATTTTGAAAAATATGAGTTGTGGTAGGCGTATGGAGAATTTAAAAAAATGTTTAACCAATGTTCCCGTATAATCTCCTTAAAAACGTACAAAGGGTTGATTTTTCAAAATTTTGTTCGAGCATATCGTTAGAGGAGCTTGAGCGCTCTCATAATTCATGTTGAAAAATTTGAAAGCATTGATGCGTGGGCGTAATCTCTTTCAACGAAAATGGTGTAGTGACAATCGAAAATTTTTTACCGATGTTCCTGTATTATCCTCTTTAAAAACGTACAAAGGGTTAATTCTTCAAAACTTTTTTCGAGCAGATCGTTAGAGGAGCTTTAACGCTTTCATAGTTAATGTTGGAAACTTTGAAAACATCGATGCGTGGGCGTATTCTTTGTGGAAGAAAATGGTGTGGTGACAATTAAACATTTTCGTCAATTTTCTTATTCATGCTAAACCAAAATTATACAGTTTCGAGGTATCTTTGGTATTGCAGATCGGAAGGTGGGATCGAGGTCTACTTTCCATAAGAAAAAAATTTTGAAAAATTCAAGTTATGGTGGGCGTATTGAGAATTTAAAAGATTGTTTACCGATGTCCGGGTGGGACCCCCTTTTAAAACGTACGAAGGGTTGATTTTTTGAAAATATGTTCGAGCAGATCGATATAGAAGCCGGGGGCATCCTACATTCGAATCGACAAATTTGATAATATTCATGCGTGGGCGTATTCTCTGTGAACAAAAATGGTGGGTATAGAAAATTCTGGTTTTTATTTAAATTATTTACCGATAATACAATTAAAAATTTCAATGTTCATCCATATTTATAATAGAGCAAATGAAAGACACGAGCGAGCGATAGTGAGTGAGTGATTTTGACTAGTGAATAATAATTTTCACAACGTTTTACTACTTCAAGTTCAACAACCACCTGTTGCAGTTTGAAATAACGAGAATTTATTATAAATCTTCAAAAATTGGATAATATCGTTTCCGTAAGATGCGAACCAGCATCTGAACACCATATGACAAAGCCAGAAGAACATACGAATTCTACTGTATTATACTGTTTTAACCAGTGATTGACTCCCAAAAAACCCTCATATAATAATTTTCATCAAGACCCAGTGTATTTTCTCGAATGGTCTATATTGGGTCTTGGAAATCTGAGGCCGGATTCGTAATCAGCGACCTCAAAAACCCATGGATTCCATTTTTTATTAAAATCCAGTATTTTTCCAAATTTTCGGTAGGCAATATTAGAGGCTGAATTCGAATTTTTAGAATCTGAGGCCAGATTCGTAATTAGCGGCCTCGAGATCCCATATATACTAATTTTCAAGTTCCATTTTTTTTTCCAAATTTTTGTCAGGTGATCTTAGAAGCTCGATCTAATTTGAGTTTTCGAAATCAGAGGTCGAATTTGTGATCAGTGACCTCAAAAACCCACGTATACTAATTTTCATCAAAATCCAGTATCTTAGAGGCTCTGATTTTAATTTTTAAAATTTGATGCCGGATTCGTAATCAGCGATCTCGGAATCCCATGTATACTAATTTTTAACAAAATTCCATTTTTTTCCAAATTTTTGTCAGGTGATCTTAGAGGCTAAATTCAGATTTTTAAAATCTAAGGCCGGATCTATAATCAGTGACCTCAAAAACCCACGTATACTAATTTTCATCAAAATCCAGTATCTTTTCAAATTTTTATTAAGGGGGATATACAAATCGAATGAAAAAAAAATTCGATTTTTTTTTTTTCAGAAAAAGTTAGTAAATTTCCCGTAGAATTTGCTCCTGAAATCCTTTCTTCGAAATTCGAACTCCAAGTGTTTTTTTCAAGGGATTGCTGATTGAAGTGTAAGTACGATTTAACGGTAATTTGAAACTTTCAACGCGTTTTTCTCAAAACTGCATTTTTGGAGTTTATGCCGGTGATAACTCAAAAACTAATCATCCGATTGAGCTGAAACTTATAGGGTTTCTTTATTATAGTATTACCTATCAGACGAATTAAAAATTATTGTAATATTTTATTATTAAATATGGAAAAATGTGAGAAAATGGCGGGAAAAAATTGAAAAAAATTGAGTTTTTCGAAAAAGATACGCCAAAAGTGCAAATTTTTTTTTTAATTTTTTTTTGATAATTCATCTACTAACTGTGGATGTAATTAATGTAAATTTTTTCAATTTTTTGATTTCCGATCAAAATTGCGACCAGTAAAGCCGGCACAAGCAAAATAGAGGTAATTTTTCAACGCTAACTGACGGCCGCCATTTTAGAGGCTCTAATTTGAATTTCCAAAATTTGAGGCCGGATTCGTAATCAACGACCTCAAAAACGTGTATATACCTATTTTCATCCAAATCCATCGATGAAGAAAATATGTAATGTAAATAGTTCACTTTCAGAGTATCACGTCTCGACGTGGGATCAAGTGGTCATTTTCAGACGTGTACACACACATACACACATGTACATACAGACACATGCATACGACATCATCCCCGAAGTCAGAAAAACCCCGAGGGAAAAAATTTCTCCTGAAACGGCACTTTTTATAGAAATTTTTCGAAATGGCACTTTTTATAGAACTTTTCTGAAATGGCACTTTTTATACTTGTCAATCTGAAACGGCACTGTTTATAGAAAGTTTCTGAAATGGAACTCTTTATAGCATGTTTCTGAAATGGAACGTTCTTCCTCCCAAGCGACGATATACGTTGGACGTATCAAAGATTACAATGTTTCGAAACTTTTCTACATGAATGGATGTAAACAATTTGAACATGTATCATGTAAAAAGTGAGTCAGAATATCACAAATCTTCATGTCTCAAGGATATATGAAAATTTCATGTTTAATTATCTAAAAGTTGCTAGAGTTGTGCAGACTAGAATGCTGTGACATCGAAATTCGGTTCCCCAAGCTCTTTTTTATCTGGTCCTTATTCTATAATTCTGATTTGATACGAAGGTCTTCAGGATCCATGGATTTGACAACTTTGGAATCAACGGGTGGACATGCCAGTAGGCTAGTATTGATGTAGTGTGCACTCAGATGCTGCGTCACTATCTACTAGAGGTAGGATGCATTGAAACTGAGTGAGTAAGAAACGCTACTCCCAACATGTGATTAAGGGGAGGTTCTCATCTAGCACCTCGAAAATGACCCATTTTTCTTTATTTTTTTTCATAGAAAGAATTGAATAATGGTATGGAACTTTTTCACACGTATTTATATATCATTTGAGTATACAAAAAATATTAATATTTTATTAAAAAATAATCATTAAATAATGAATTAAACACACGTTTATGGGCACGCCTCTAAAAAAAGTTTCCGCAAGGTGGGAATCCTAGAGCCTCCAATTTTTATCTGAGATCAAAAAACGAAAAAGTTTCAGGAAATATATGACATTTGTGGGATATCATACCAATAATACCGAAAAAAGGTTAAAAATGAACAAAATGGTGGACTTGTGAAATTTACGTACCAATTTCGCACTTTTTTTTGCTTTTAAAATCGATATATAGACAAAAAATAATGATAAAATTAATGGTTTCATAGGTATAGGATTGCAGGAATTCAATTGCCTTTGAAATAAAAAAAGATTCAAGTCGATCCCTCGATTAGTTTTCGAGCTAGGAATCCCATCAGTTTAGAAAAAATCATTGTGAGATAAACGCGTTTAAAGATTCGGTTAACCATAACAATAACGTTAATCATAGGTTCCATTATTATGCTAGAACTTTTTTAAAAATAATATTTCGGTCACACACTTTTCGGGGCATATTCTACACATCATAAGGTAGCAAAATCAGCAAAAAAAATCGAATTTTCGAAATTGCTTGATGAGAACCTCCCCTTAAGCATTTATGACAGATATATGGTTCGGACTCGTTCAACAAACAGCAAGAGATTTTAATTAAAAAACCGCTGCCAAGTGCCTTAGCAGTATGTTTTCTCAAAGGTGCTTCAACATCACCCACAAAAGCGTCCCAAACCTATATTTTCAGCATCCCACTAGCGTAGATACTATCATTCGTTATTCAAGAATCACAAAAAAATTATTTTATCAGTTTAATTCGTATCGCTCCCTCACTAAATCGAGCTTTTGGACCTGGTGTGACAACGGTTGCTAAGGAGCTAATTGGGAAGATTTTGTGTTCTTTGCCGTCGGAAATGATACAAACCCTGTTGAAAAAAAATACATGGATATCCTAGTAGGAAATCCACGTGGATTGAACTAGGATCCTACTTGGATCCAACTAGGATCCTACACGGATTTTCTACTAGGAAATCCAAGTATGATCCGAGTAGGTTTCATATCAATCCACGTGGATTTCGGGCTAATCCACGTGGATTTCGGAAAAAATCGACGAGAATTAACAGCATGTTCTCAGGCGAAACCACGTGGGTTTATGATCATTCCACGTGGATTTTGCGAAAGAATCCACGTGGATTTATCGGAAATCCACGTGGATTTATCGGATATCAACGTGGATTTATGAAAAGTCCACGTGGATTTGCCCGAAAATGATTCGAAAAATCCACGTGGATTTACCCGAAAATGATTCGAAAAATCCAGGTGGATTTACCCGAAAATGATTCGAAAAATCCACGTGGATTTATCGGAAATCCACGTGGATTCATCAAAAGTCCACGTGCATTTGCCCGAAAATGATTCGAAAAATCCATGTGGATTCTTCGGAAATCCACGTGGATTCTTCGAAAATCCACGTGGAATGATCATAAACCCACGTGGATTCGCCTGAGAACATGCTGTTAATTCTCGTCGATTTTTTCCAAAATCCACGTGGATTAGCCCGAAATCCACTCGGATCATACTTGGATTTCCTAGTAGAAAATCCATGTAGGATCCTAGTTGGATCCAAGTAGGATCCTAGTTCAATCCACGTGGTTTTCCTACTAGAATATCCATGTATTTTTTTTCAACAGGGAATGGATCATAGATTGGTCATTTCTAACCTTTGTAACGGTTGCTAGGGAGGCAAACAACGGTTGTTATGGAGCAAATATAACAATTCAGTGTCCTTGGCCATCGAGTGTGACTTGAAACTGATTTTCCGGCTTTCGGAACAACAGTTGCTAGGGATGTAAACAAGCGGTTACCAAGGATATCAACAGTAGTTACTATGGAAAATATCTCATCAATTCTCATTGATTCTCATTGATTTATTCAGGGGCGCGCTAACGCCCCCTCCTGGCGAGTAAAGGCCGCTGGGGGCAAGCGCTACCCTTATACATTAAGTTCGGTTCACCGATTCTTGAATTTCACAAAGAAACACAGATAAGCATCAATTATGGATGTTATCTGGTAGAATCCGATGATTTTCCATTTTTCCTTGATGTACAGCTGGATTTTTTATCACGTACCATACGGATTTCACGTAAAGTGTCCGTTTGGTAGGTTAGATTGCCGAAAAAAATTTTCTTCTATTCATAAGATATCTCGGAATGACGATGATCGATAGCGAGATACCCTAAGCAACAGAGCCGAAAAAGAGTAGTTTTTGCACATTAATACAAGGGGCAAACCACCTATGCCATCACACGTAGGGCAGTCCCAGGATATATCCTGATATGTTCGCTATAAAATTCTACCATTAATTATTTATTTATGAACAATTTAGTGCAAAAAAAAGCACTTTTTTTAGTTTTTTGCTTATATAATAAAAACTATCAGAGCAATCGTGTTGCTATACTGGGAAGAATTGTAGCGTATGAAAATACAAACCGAGTTAAATTTGTTACAACTCGATCGGATAATTAGAAAAGGAGAAAAGTCGGAAAAACCGGAAAATTTAGCGTTTTTTAAAAAATTCACAACTCAGTCATTTTTTAAGTTGTAGAGCTGACCTTTCGTAGTAAAGTAGTCAGTCATATGTACTTAATGTGTGCGAAAACTAGGCACTGTCAACTTATTAGTTCTTGCATAATTGTCATAT
>JAJGXB010000009.1:686341-698003 GCA_020882725.1 Aphelinus certus
GTTTTTGGTGAAACAAAGGTGAGCTTCTTCATCATGTTGTATGATTTAATTTGTATTTTTGCTTGAAACTGCTCTCATCCGATTCGACTTTTATTTAATTTTTTTTTCACTCTCAAAAACAAGTTGATTTTAATTATATATTCTGTGAATGCAGATTGAGGATCTCAGTCAACAAGCACAAGTAGCAGCAGCAGAGAAGTTCAAAGAACCTCCAGTTATTTCAACTGCTGAAACTGGTGGCAGCACAACAGTAAGTTTTACTTGTTAGTAGGCGCTCATTATTGCTAAACATGAAACTATTTCATACCAACTCTTCTTTATTTTAGGTGGTTGCTCCAATACAAGAAGAATCAGAAGATGAAGCCGATGAAACAGGTGTAGAAGATAAAGACATTGATCTGGTCATGAGTCAAGCTAGCGTATTTCGAGGGAAGGCAATCAAAGCACTCAAAAATAATCAGAATGATATCGTCAATGCTACTAAGACATTAATGTCAGCACCATATTTCAACAACATTTTGATCATATATTTTTGTTCAACTGATTTAGTTGCAGAAGCAATGTGTAACACGGTCCGTCCACAGCCGTCTCTACAATTTACATCTGCATGATTCTCCAAAAGAGTTAAAAGACTTAAATCTTTACATTTTTTCCAGACAGCAATATGTAGAGGTGACATGAGAATTTACTTCCTGAACTTTACTGTATATGAATCTGTAACTGAAGTATTAGTTTCATCAGTAGCTATGCTCATACTATTTTCTATGGTATTGATATTTGCTTCATGATTAATTAAGAAATCCACAAGCTCATGAGATCTATTCCAAACACCAAAATGTAATACCGTTGTACCAAATTCATCACTCATATTGATATTAGCCCTATGTTCTAAGAAAAATTGAATCATGAGTGTATCATTATTTTTTGCAGAAAATAGAAGATGTCGTGGAAGAATTTTTGCTCCATTAGTTGATAATAATTTGAGAAAGTTCAATTTTTGATATTCAATTGCATAATCAAGAGGGGTCTTTCTAAATTCATCTTCAATATTTAAATCACAATTATTTTCTATTAATAATTTTGCTATGGATATATTTTCAGATAGAACAGTCTTGTGAAGAAGTAATTTAATGGCTTGGTTGCTACAGTCTAAATTTATACTAGATTGATTTTTAAAAATCTGTTCAATTATTTTTAAATGACCATTTGAGAAACAAACATTAATTAATTCACCAATACTATTCATGCAAACATCTTCAGACGTTATTGTAAATCCATAACTTAGTAATAATCATAAATTCACTATTTCCAACATATCTTGCTGGGCAAAATTATTTAGCGCAAAAATAAATGCAGATTTATTGCAAATATTATTAATGTCTGGACTTGCATGTAGGAGCTCTGTAACTATATCAATTTGTCTTTGTTTGACAGCAATATTCAATGGAGTTTGATTATTGTGATCTATATAATCAACATAAGCTTTTTTATCACACAACATTTTTACAATATTGGCACTGAACTCTGCAGCAATGTGTAGAAGGCTTTGATTTTTTGAATTTCGAATATCAACATCAGCATTATATTTCAATAATATTTCAATAATACTTTCATTACCCATCTCAACTGCCATAAAAAGTGGAGTTTCACCATCATTAGTTTGATTATTGATGGCAAAACCTTTCGATATAAGAACTTCTACAAATTCTGGCCAACCATTTTGTACAGCCAAATGCAAAATATTTGTTCCATCTTTTGTTTCAGATAGGAAATCTGTGATACATTCTAGAAGAAACAATGAACTCTGTTTGTTCTTATTCTGAATAGAGATGTGAAGAGGTGCCATACCATCATCTCCAACAGTGGAATTGACATTTGCGCCATTGTCAATCAACAATTTTAGAATCTTTATGTTACAATCTAATTCAATGGCTAGGTGTAAAGGTTTATAATCTTTGTACTTAATACAATAAAGATATGGGTTATCCTGAAAACAATCATCAGGTGAATTTTTAATGATTGCATCAACACTGGCTCCCTTTTCAAGGAGAATTTTAATGATTTGTTCATTTCTCTTCAAAATAGATACATGTAAAGGTGTAAGACCTTTTAAATGACATTTGGTTGTATACGCATCTAAATTTACTTTATAATTAAGAAGAATTTAAATGATCTCTAAACATTCATTACTTGTAGCAATATGCAGTGAATAGTAGAGCAAACATCTGGAGTATCAGCAATATCACAATTCCTTGACAGCAATAACTTCCGCTCAACAGATTCTCAAAATTCTGTATCCAAGATGGCGGTTTCAAGATGGCGGCTCATGATTTTGTACATTTTCAGTCGGAGAATCGTGAAAATTTGGACTAGTGGGTTTTCGGGGGCGCTGATGATGAATCTGACATCAGATTTTCAAGATTCTGTGTCCAAGATGGCGGCTCGTGATTTTGTACATTTTTAGTCGGAGAATCGTGAAAATTTGGACTAGTGGGTTTTTGGAGGCGCTGATGATACATCCGACATCAGATTCCCAAAATTCTGTATCCAAGATGGCCGTTTCAAGATGGCGGCTTATGATTTTGTACATATTTAGTCGTAGAATCGTGAAAATTTGGACTAGTGGGTTTTCGGGGGCACTGATCATAAATCTGACATCAGATTTTCAAAATTCTGTGTCCAAGATGGCGGCTCATGAGATTGTACATTTTTAGTCGGAGAATCGTGAAAATTTGAACTAATGTGATTTTGGGGGCGCTGATGATAAATCTGACATCAGATACCCGAAATTCTGTATCCAAGATGGCGGTTTCATTAGTCCAAATTTTCACGATTCTTCGACTAAAATGTACAAAGTCATGAGCCGCCATCTTGAAACGGCCATCTTGGATACAGAATTTCGGGAATCTGATGTCAGATTTATGATCAGTGCCCCCGAAACCCCACTAGTCCAAATTTTCACGATTCTCCGACTAAAAATGTACAAAATCATGAGCCGCCATCTTGAAACCGCCATCTTGGATACAGAATTTTGAGAATCTGATGTCAGATTTATCATCAGCGCCCCCGAAAACCCACTAGTCCAAATTTTCACGATTCTCCGACTAAAAATGTACAAAATCATGAGCTGCCATCTTGAAACCGCCATCTTGGATACAGAATTTTGAGAATCTGATGTCAGATTTATCATCAGCGTCCCCGAAAACCCACTAGTCCAAATTTTCACGATTCTCCGACTAAAAATGTACAAAATCATGAGCTGCCATCTTTGACACAGAATTTTGAATATCTGAGGTCAGATTTATGATCAGCGCCCCCAAAATCACATTAGTCCAAATTTTCACGATTCTCCGACTAAAAATGTACAAAATCATGAGCTGCCATCTTTGACACAGAATTTTGAATATCTGATGTCAGATTTATGATCAGCGCCCCCAAAATCACATTAGTACAAATTTTCACGATTCTCCAACTGAAAATGTACAAAATCATGAGCCGCCATCTCGAAACCGCCATCTTGGATCGAGAATTTCGAGCAGTTGATGTCAGAATCGTTATCAGCGACATCGAAATTCCCTGTATACGGAATTTCAAAGAAATATATCGAAATATATTGGATTAAAAATAAAGTGCTCCAAATAATCGCATTTTTCATTTCAATTCGTTAATTATTTATTGAAAATCAGTTTTTCCAGTCTTTTCAACCATTGTATCGTGTAGAGCATGCCCGAAAATAGTAGGAATGACTATTTTGCAATAAACCTTCCGTCTTATTCATCAAATTATCCGAGCTCGAAAGTACAAACAAAATTTCTGCGATTTGGAACTTGATGGGTTAATTCTTTAAAAAAAATCGCTCAACAAATGGCTATTATGTATACGCGCTTAGAAATGTACATAATAACCGCTCCGTACATTTATTAATACATATATATACCTATATGCATGTACTAGATACATTCTGTGTATATACGCGGTACCGTGTTAGAATTCATAGAACGCCAGGAATATTCCCGGTGGCTCCTTGGAAATATTGCTTCGAACTATCCGAAGCGATTTTTGCTAGATTGCGCTGGCCTAATCTAGTGCATCGCACCAACATTTCCCAGCCTGGTCAGCCCGGTATTATTGCTGGGTAACCTGTCACGGGATTATCGCTTGATTTTTTTCTCCGTGTGGTCTCCACCTTGAAACAGGATAACTGGGGGCTGCTCAACCATGAAGACGTGGATGACATTAACTCTGCACTCGACTGTCTCAGCAACAATTTCACGATGGCCATTGATGAGCTGGCATCTCTCAAATAGTTTAAGCCCAGAAAAAATAGGTTGCCGTGGATTGATGCTGAGTTATCACTGCGATACAAAAAAACGGACGCGACTTACCAACGCTACACTCGGACAGGGGACGAGTGCCTGCTCGTTGAATTTCAGAGGTTGCGCGATCTTTCCGATAGGAAAACATTTCAGACTCGTACTGAGTTTCTCTCGAGTAAACTGTCAGGAGAACTCGACACTAATACGGTTTGGAAAGAATTGCGCGACCTCCATCTGCTACCTAAGGAAAGGGAGGACTTGAATGAGATCTCGCCGGAGGATCTAAACAATCATTTCGCTAACGTATCCATCTCGCACAATGAGAGTGCTTTGGATTACAGGAATATCATTTCTTCCACTTTCGAATAAGACGGCTTTTGTTTCCAAGAAATAATTGTTGATGATGTTATCCTGAGCATTTCTCATTCTACATCTCAATCAGTCGATGATGATGGTGTACCTCAGAGTATCATTCTTGATGCTCTGCCTGAGATCGGTGATAGAATCATCAACCTGTTCAACTTCCCTTTGCGCAAAGGAATCTTTCCGTCATCCTGGAAGAAGAGTCATGTTCTTGCGCTGAAGATGAGAGCTCTCTCGTTGACTCCGTCGGACTTTCGTCCCATTGCTCTCTTGAGTTTCCTGTCTAAGGTACTTGAGAAGATAGTTCATGACCAAGTCATAAACTATCTTACAATCAAAAACATCCTTGAACCTAGACAGGCCGGTTTTTGTCCAAACCGCTTCACCTAAACTGCACTGCTGAGATTAACAGAGGACATAAGACAAGGTATAGACCAGAAGAAACTGACGTTGCTTCTGCTACTTGACTTTAGGAAAGCCTTTGATAAAATTTCGCACTCTGGAATGCTGAAGAGGTTGAAGGATATCGGCTTCACCAGGTCTGCTCTCTCGTGGTTTCACTCATATCTCACTGATAGACAGCAAATAGTCATAACTAAGACTTTAGGCAAATCATCGTGGCTTGCCACGAATCTGGAGATACCACAAGGGTCAGTCCTCGGGCCGCTTCTTTTCTGCATTTTAATTAATGACCTATGTGACGTACTTAACTCGAGAGCGTTGAGCGTGTGCTTTATGCATGCGACTTACAAATCTATACACAAGTCCCTCTGGACAGACTGGCTGAGGGCATAGCACTGCTTGGGATGTGTGAGGAGGGACGAACACATCACTCCTCATAGGGCTAAGCTGGGCTGAATGCGCACGGATGTTAGGAGACAATATTTCATGGCTGCACTTTTGTACAAGATCCTGCGCATCCGTCAGCCGAAATACCTTCTGAGCCTCTTCACTAGGTATGTGTCCACTAGACCCTCTAGGGGTGACCCGAACTCTTGGTCTCCAAAATGAGGAACGCTTTTGGAATAAATTCCTTCCAAGTGCAAGCAGCACACCTTTGGAAGTCTCTCCGCTCCTCAGATAGAAACTTGCCGTACTTGTCAAGTTTCAAGCGATCCATCTTATTTCTTAGAATTAACAGAATGAACTTTGATATTTTCCGAATATAAGAATAGAAACGTTATCTGTGACACACACACACACACACACACACACACACACACACACACACACACACACACACACTTCTAGATTGTTTTTGATGATTTTGGTTAAAATCACGTTCATCTTCGAATGATTTTTCCGGGAAGGACAACTCAAGTAGGCACAATCTGCCTTTCGACTGTAGAAAAATCTCTTGTGTCCCCGCTTTTAGAATAATTGTCGGTAAACATAATGTAACGGGTCAGATTTGCACGTTATGTTTTTTCAAGTTCCTTACTCCCAATGTGCTGACCAATGAGTAGATAGAATTACGTTTCCAAGAAGTGCACTACGACTCAGACAACGAATTCTACCAATGATAGTCTTTACCAAGAAGCGCACTGCGACCCAGTCTCAGACTTGAATGAATATAATTTGTTTTGATTATTGAGAATGATACTCCAAAAACGCACTGCAGTCAGAGCTATCAATCTCAGTTAGTATAGTAAGAATCCAATTATGCGATCATCGGAAAGTACAATACAGTTCAATCTCTCACAGTCATTGGTCCGAGTGATAATGATCATATGTATATGATATGAGTAGATCTCCGTAATCTTCCAAGAAGCGCACTGCAACCCAATCTCAGATTATATGAATGATGGAAATTCATAAATATTTGTGTAATATTGAATTGTCTTAATTTTATTAATAGAAAATTAAGATAAAATTCAAATATTGAATTTTTGTGAGTTTACTTTAAAACTTGTTCGTGAGAGAATTTATAAATATAATAAATCTCTGAGTTGATTGGTATTGATTATTAATTAATATAATCAGATGAAGTGAAATATTCTTTTCGATTGTATTTTCTTTTGATTTGAATTATTTCTAAGTTCAGCTATGAAGAGATTCTTAGGCACTTTTAAGTGTATTATATATACAGAGATATACCCATGCCAATCCCAGTTCGGGCAGAGCTTTCGCTCGTCTGATCGCTACCAGTGTAATGATCAATTTTGCTTGTTCGCAGGGCTATTAATACTGGAGATCGGCATAGGGCGTCAATGTGTTAAAAAGAGATGTATCGTCGCTCTCACTCGCACTCATCGTAGGCATAGGAAAGCGCGCGAATCCTTTGCTGGCGCGCGGGAAGTTTTCCCGCATAAACTCTTGTTTTGGCGCGAAACCCTTTTCTGGTACTTTGCTCGTCGTCGACGTCGTGATACAGGTTGCGCGCGTCGAACCATGGCGCGCTCCTTTGAATGTGCTTATATCTAAGTGTTACATACATTGATTCTCGATCGACAAGTTGTACCATCCAGTCGGTAACCCAATCTGCTTTAAATGCAGAAATTCGGCTACTCTGACCTGGCCCTCACAATAATCTTTCATTCATGAGATCATGCTGCATCTCGCACTCGCGCAAAATTCTTCATCCATACATATGCAACTCCATACACAGTATTCCAGAGCAAGAGTTGAATTCTTCATTGATTATTAATGGACAAACTAAGTATCATAAGTCTACTACACTTCTAATCAAGAAGAATTTGTTCCCGAAGGAAACGTTTGGAACGATAATTTTTGATGTGTGTGTGAACACGGATTATTTCGTGACTACACTTGACTGTCTGGAATATAACTGAAATTCATTAACTTTCCAGTTTCGGATGAAAAATGGTCAATTGTTAATGAACAGAATAATTATAGAGTAATGCAAAATCAGTCGTTTGAATCATGTTACATGAACAATAGTAAAATCTATATTCATTGTATTCATTCATATATAGTAGAAACTATACTCATTGTAATATCTATAATATTTATCGTAGATATGATGTAGTTGGCTCTAATCATGTTTTATTAAACGATGATTGTTGATGGGTGAACAATAATCAAATAGTGATTGAACATTATTCCAACAACTATAAAACATTGGGACTATTCACGTGAATAAAGTTTATAAAACGATATTTAGAGTAGATTCTAGTATAATTTCGTTAACTATATCATATGATAAATTCCGATGAGGGAATTTCTCTCAGTGCATAAAGATAAAGTTGCATGGTAGAAGATATAAGTACATCCACTAGAAATGTATCCACCTCTTATTTTATTCTGAATTCTTATTTGGTTAAAAATGGACAACACAAAAAAATCTTCTCATGAATATAACAGGTAAGAAGTGTGCGTCCCATGTGGCAAAGAAATTATATTTGGAAAGAAAAAACCAGAATTTTTTTTTAGTAAAATGAATACACCATATTCTATTCTATTCATATGCTATTATTCGAATATGAATAGAATAGAATTTTATAACAAAAAATGTAAAAAAAATAATAATTATGGAAAAAAGAAAGGCAGAATAGCAATACGTCCACGTCGTTGACCCTGGGATGAGCTAAAAGTGGTCTTAATATCAATTATCTTGAAGAATATTGATTTCTCGGAAATTTTGCATGATATCAAAGTTGTTTGGTTGAAAGAGTGGAAAAATACATATATTTTTTCTGTAACATCCATTGCTAAATTGCTAAA
Organism: Aphelinus certus; assembly: GCA_020882725.1. Lineage (NCBI taxonomy): Eukaryota > Metazoa > Arthropoda > Insecta > Hymenoptera > Aphelinidae > Aphelinus > Aphelinus certus. The sequence goes on from JAJGXB010000009.1 coordinate 694,705, forward strand.
GATAATATTTTTTTAGTTATCAAAAGAAAATAGAAAATTCGAAGAGAAATTGAAAAATGAACATTTTCTATAAAATTGTGCTGAGTTCCTTGGAGAATATTGATTTTTCGGAAAATTTACAAGATACAAAAGTTGTTCAGAATGAAAAGATACACGAATATTGTTTGGAAGATATTCCACGCGGTTGCGCAGTCGACCACTGCGCAGCTTCACTCCGCCTCTCGCTCGCGTCTCGCGGTCCGCGGAGTGCCTCGCGCCGGCGGACGACGAACATTCTCGTCTCGCCCGTCACACAGCAACTTCTCTCTCGCACAGCTCTCTTGCTCCCAGCAACCGGGCCATTCTCGAGCCGCGCACGTGGCTCATCCAGTACCGCACCCAGGCAAGTGAGTTATCAAGGCTTAGGAATCTGAACTAGCCAACAGGCGAAACGTTTCCGAGTGGATTTATTGAAACTTGAGCTTGCTCATTTTCCTTTATTTCTGCGTGCCGCATTAATAAACTCCAAGCGTGAAACTGCAAAACATCAATCTATGAAGATTGAAAGGACAATCAGTAGTCGAAGTTCGCCATCGCGTTCGCGTACGGGTCGGAATAGCGCCGCCGCGTGCATGGATTAAGTAGATAGTTGTAAGTAAAACCAAACGGGCGTCGGCCATTTTTAGCAGAGTGCGGGGCTGCAAGTGCAGTAACTTCACGGTTGGTACATCGGAACAGCAAATTCCGATTGGAAAATCGACTAGTATACGTAAGCTCGGGAAAAACGTTTAGCAGTACGCATCGTCGGGCGAGAAATCGCATCTACGTGTAGGAAACTTGCGTGCGCAGTACGAAATTACTATCCAGTCGCCGTAGCTAAAACCCGTGCGTCTAAATCAAAGTCGTCGCGTGTAAATTTAAAATTTTCCAGTAGTCAATTTTAATTTCGAGGAGAAATCCTCGTGTAACTGCTGTTAAAGGTCGTCGCAGCCTCGTAGCGTGTTAAACGCTTCCGACACGCCACGCCGAACGTAGGAGGAAAGGAGAGGGTTGCGATTGCCGTTCACCGTCCCCTCCTTATTTGAGGACAGCTTATGCCACGTGGGCTCCAACCGGAGCACCAGCTTATTTGATTTCGCCACGCATTTATTTGATCATTCCATATCTTTTTCTATCCAATAAATCACAGTCAATTCGAGCCAACTGATTATCATTTTTCTCACAGAATTTCCATTCCCACGCATAAGTCCGAAAATATATATAAGTTCATAATTGAAGAGTGCAGTGCACCCACAATTTATTTATCTATGCTAAAAGTGACTGCTTTACAGTCACTATTTATAAAATAAGTCGCTGCAATATAGAATTTATACGGTATACTGTTCAACGCAACGATGCAATTCAACGATGCCATGCAACGATTCAACCAATCCAAGGTCAAATTCGTAATCAGCGACCCAGAAAACCCTCATATAATAATTTTCGTCAAGACGCAGTGTACTTTCTTGAATGATCTATATCAAATTTTTGAAATCTAAGACCGGGTTCGTAATCAGCGACCCCGAAAACCCAGTATTGGTATAATATTCATACAATTAGTCATCACAGATTCAGACAAATTGGTCATCGTATGAAACTTTAGTTCGTTCATTTAATTCTAAAGAATAGTTTCTTACGGAACATTTAAAACTTGATAACGACGGCAGGTTTCGATCAGAGGAGCGAAGAGAGTTCCAGAGGTGCGCTGCTCGCACCTGGAAAGAATTTAATCTGAATGTATTCCTCATTTTAGGAACCGAGAGTTCCAGTGCATCACTCTTGGAGGGCCTTGTGGACACATACCTAGTGAAGAGGCTCAGAAGGTATTTCGGCTGACGGATGCACAGGATCTTGTACGAAAGTACAGCCATGAAATATTGCCTCCTAACATCCGTGCGCATCCAGCCCAACTTAGCCCTATGAGGAGTGATGTGTTCGTCCCTCTTCACACCAAAAACATATCTCACACATCAATTCTGCAGTACCTGTTTTCTTTGATTCTGTTCTTGAGATGCATCAAGGTATACCACAGAACAGTAATCAAAATGAGGGAACAGCAGAGCCATTGATAAGCGTTTACGTGAGATCTCAGTCGTGTATTCAGAAGAGAAGCGGCCCAAGGACTGATCTCTGTGGTACCCCAAGGTTCGTGGTGAGCCACGATGATTTGCCAAGACTCTTAGTTATGACTATTTGTTGTCTATCAGAAAGATATGAGTGAAACCATGGAAGAGCAGTCCTGGTGAAGCCGATATCTTTCAAGCGCTTTAGCATTCTAGAGTGGGAAATTTTGTCAAAGGCTTTACTAAAGTCAAAAAGCAGAAGTAACGTCTGTTTCTTTCTGTCTATTTTCTGTCTAATGCCCTCTGTTGATCTCAACAGTGCCGTTTCAGTGGAGTGGTTAGGACGAAAACCTGCCTGCCTAGGGTCAATGATGTTGTTGATTGTAAGGTAACTCATGACTTGGTCATGAACTATCTTCTCAAGTACCTTAGATAGGAAACTTAGGAGGGCAATTGGACGAAAGTCTGACGGCGACTTCAGAAGAGCACTCTTCTTCATCGGAAAAACGTGAGCCCTCCTCCAGAATGACGGGAAGATTCCTTTACGCAGAGAGAAGTTGAACAGGTTCACGATTTTATCCCCGATCTCAGGCAGAGCATCAAGGATGATCTGGCAGGCCGATACAGGAGCACGAGTATTTTCTTATTCCATGGTGAAAAATTCCAAAATACTGATGCGTGGGCGCGATCTACATCATAGAAAATCATGTGCAGCTGAATTTTCGTCATATGAAAGAATTTGAAGTAATAAACAACTTGGAAAATGATGATTTAAAGACCATTCGGTGTGATGGGTCGGAAGAATAGATCAAGAGCTACAATTTGAACTGGCTATGTGTTCGAAAAAGTTCATATGAACTATAAACTATGAAGCAATTTAATACTATGTTCGGAATATATATATTTTTGATGTAATACTAATGATTTAACCCATTAAGTCCCAACAGGACACTTTTTGACCGCATTTTTCAACTGCTATATTTCCTATGTAAAACGACTGTAAAAAATATGTCAGTAAGCATTTCCAACGTAAAATTGTCTGAACTTTTAAATGGTGACATCAGATTTACAAAAAAATGCAATCGTAAGAAGTTATACATTGTTTTTTCCAAAAAAAAACAGATTTTCCAAAAAAGTTTTTTTTTCAAATCATGTTTTCACATTGAAATCACTTTGCGATTCCTATTTACACTGAAAAAAAAGTGTCCGCGAATCTTA
>JAJGXB010000009.1:698023-734941 GCA_020882725.1 Aphelinus certus
AAGATTTTTGCCAATGCAAATTGCATGCTTTGCTGAAGATGCATTGGAGTCATCACACAAATATTTTAGGATAAATATGAAGTCACATGCAAGGCAATGTGGCAGAAAAGAACGTCTGACCGACGTATTCAACCGCGCTGTATACAGCAGTGATCCAAACATTTCTTTGGTTTCTGTTGGCGATCGGTTGAAAAAACATGTGAAACATACGTTCACAGAAACTATGAAATCATTCCTTCAAAATACGTGAGTATTACTTTTATAAGTTTTAAACTAATCATTGATCAAATTGTGGATAAAAGTATTTCTATTCATTTCAGCCAAAATTTGGGAGATTTTGATCTGGAAAATGAAGAGGAAGAGAGCAATGAAGACCAGTAGTATCCCTAACAAAAAAAAGCAAAAAATAATACCATTAATATGTATGTATATACTGTAATATGTAATGTGTATTGGATGTATTTGAACAAATATAATATACCTTTTCACTTTTATAATTTTCTATGCGAGCTTAATGATCAATTGCCGGCCTCAGATTTACAAAAAAAATGTCTTGAATAATTTATTTGAAAAATTATTGTTTAAACAATTATTGTTTAAACAAATATAAAATTGTCCACGTTTGTTCATCTCTCACGTTGATATCGTAAAAATAGTAAAGACATACACAATCATTTCATGATATTTTCATATAAATTATAATAAAAAAAAAACAAATAAATACTCCAAACAATGCTGTGACTTCGAGTGAAGCAGACTCGAAATATGAAAAACGAGCCAAGCAGAGGTAGGATCGTGGATTGAGGCTTGACACCAACAGTGCGTGGGCCCCTTTACTCCATCCCACATGTTCCGAAGTGCAGTCTCGGTCGGGACGGAGTGTTTATGACAAGCTACTGATGAGCCCTTATAGCCTGGCCCACAGACAAAAGAGTTTTTCTTTCTTCGATTCCCCTATCCGAGATTTTTTACTATTTCTTGCTTTTTTACTAAGTAAATTAACATTTTTGTTACTCAGTACTGGTTTTCGAATCTCCGAATATTTATCTAAATTTTTAGTTAAGTTCGAAGTTGATGTGTCTATTCGTTGCAGAGTTAGTTTTTTTTTTTTTTCATTTGCAATTTACAAGAGTAATTATCAACATTTTTCAAAAATTCTTTCAGGGTCTTATAAGTGAATTTTCAAGGTATAGCATGCTGTTTTTCATATTTTAGTACACATCGATCGATAGAATATTTCTCGAATTTTCCAAAATCTACCCATTTTTTTGCTCTTTCAAATCACTTTATTCCGAATAAAAAATCAATTCTGTGGCTCGAAACTATTAAATATCTATTCTATAGATGTTTAGCTTTCATCTCGTTTTTGAGTCTTCAAAAAATATGGCCTCCTTCAAAAGTTATAAGCATGAGTCGCCGATTTTACCGGTTCTGCCCACAGTGGGGCGCTGATAATAAATCTGACATCAGATTTTCGAAATTCCGTATCTAAGATGGCGGTTTCAAGATGGCGGCTCATGATTTTGTATATTTTTAGTTGGAGGTTCTTGAAAATGTGAATGAAAGGGTTTCTGAATCTTTACTGCTGGAATAGATTGTTGAGTTTTTCCATCTATGATTTTTTTTTAGCATAATAGTGACTGAAATCAGAAACAAAAAATTTGAATCTTGATTTCATCTATATTTCGTCGATGTCGTTCATGGATGAAAACGACGGCTAAAAGATGGAAATAACAAGATTTTGAAAATATATAAAATTGTCCATGTACGAAAACATGAGCCGCCATCTTGAAACCGCCATCTTGGATACGGTATTTCGAAAATCTGATGTCAGATTTATCATCAGCGCCCCCAAGAACCCATTAGTTTAAATTTTTACGATTCTCCGACTAAAAATGTACAGAATCATGAGCCGCCATCTTGAAACCGCCATCTTGGATCCAGAATTTTGAGAATTTGATGTCAGAATCGTTATCAGCGACATTGAAAACCCTTGTTATACGGAATTTCAAAGGAATATATCGAATATGAAAATGAATGCTTTAAAATATTGATAAAATGGAAATCCAAAATATTGATTCCCGTTTTTTGGCCGCCATTTTGCTGAAAAAAATCATAGTCAAAAAATCTCAACAAATTTGGAAAGTTCAAATATTTTGTGCACTCTTGTGCATATTTTCGATGGTAAAAATAAAATTCCTTCTTCCTCTGATTTTGGATTTAAAAAAAAAGTGCTCCAAAAAATCGCATTTTTTATTTTAATTTGTTAATTATTTATTGAAAATCAATTTTTTCAGTTTTTTAACCATTGTATCGTGTAGAGCATACCCGAAAATAGTAGGAATGACTATTTTGCAATGAACCTTCCGTCTTATTCATCAAAATATTTGAGCTTGAAAGTACCAATAAAATTTCTGCAATCTGGGACTTAATGGGTTAAAATCCACACGAAAGACTCGAACGAGCGAGAGATTATTGTTAGTATTGGAAAAATTAGATTATGCATACAATATTATGTCAATTGTCGACCAAATCAAATAACATAATAGTCATTATAGCTGTGATATTATTATGAATGAGGAAAGATAATTCTCAAATGTAATCTTAGATCAAGATACTCCAAATTACAATGGAATTTCGAACGAGAATATATGTACTATAATAATTTCGATATGCAGTAAGCGCTGCGTGAGGGTTCATATCTTGACGTTGCAGAGGTTAAATTTATATGGAGTTTTCCATTTATTGAAGTCCATTTCACAGATTGACCCTTAAAGACCGTAACAAACAAGAACTTTGTATTTGTTTGTTACGGTTATCTTGTTTATATTCGAATTCATAAGAATATTTGCCCCATTTCATTAAAGCTTAAAAGAAAACTAAGAGAATGAAGTTAAAATGAATGTCTGACGAACATACGTGCATCTTGATGATCTAAGACCTCTCTTACTATTCAATATGGTCAGCGAAAAGTCTATTCCCTATCCTAACTGAATCTTCGGTGGAATTAAATTTCTGAAGTCTCTCGCTCATTTATTCCTTATGAATGGTTCCTTATCATCAAATTATCAATATTGTCATCATGCTCTTGAATAAAAAATTATCTCTAGATACCCTCGAGTAATTCAATTCCTCATTTCCAGAAGTGTGGACGGATAGGGTTCTTTGGGGTTTTCTTACAATCTATAATTGCGAATCATAATCGTCTTTCTTAAAATATAGAGATAACTTATAACAATGAAAAAATTCATTTCAGTCATAAATCTCCTTTCGATACCCTCGAAGAGCTCATTTCACTCAATTTCAAAGAATTCCAATAATCTATCACACCATCTACAAATATATCATAAATATATACTAACAACAAAATTATTCATTCCAGTCATGAATCTTCTTTGATATTTTCCCGAGGCTCGATTCTAATATTTTCAGAAATTCATAATAGACAGGTTTTGAGAGAATTCTACTAGCCTATTTATGTATGAATTTACAGCCATATAAACATATTATACAGGCATGTGACGAAAACTAGTGAAAATTCCAAATACATCAGTACAGAATCCATATTTTTTAGAAGGTATAATTTTTAAATATATAGAGAATTACCAAAACCTGCATTGGATAATTTTTTTTCTCAATGGTTAATTCAATTTTTGAGGACTTTGTAGACATTTTACCTGCATACATCGATTCAATACAAGCTCAATGGTTGGGACAACGTCAAGATGCTTGCCTAGGTATGCAGTGGAGCCATAAGAGGACCAGAAAGCTAATCCACGTATAAATCTCGAATATGAGAATCGTGTGACTGAGAACAAATATAACCTAAACATGCGGAAGTCATATTTTGAATGTAAATTACGGATTATATTTTCTGGAAGTACAAAAATGATAAAATCGGAAAAGGGTTAATATGAATCATTTTACTTACTTTATTGTTCATCATTATGTAACCAAGTAACAATACTACGTAAGCACCTATGAGGGTATGTTCCATATGCCTTCCAGCTTTTTGGAGAACTGTAGTAATAAAATGTAATGTATAAGCGAGAAGCATGATGAAATTATGATATTTGTAATTCAATTCATCTCACGTTTCGTAACTGTCTCTTCAATGAATTCCTCTTGAGACTTAGACGTCGTTGAGACCATGTCTGATGATTCAGAATCCTTTTTCCCGTCTAAAATAGCATCAGTTTTTTGTTCTTCGACGCGAGCAAGTTCTTCCTGCTCATAGAATAATTCAATCAGAGCATCTAGACCACTTCTTTTTCCTAGAATGTGAGTGATTATTTCATATGGATAATTATCTGAAGAAATATTCATATTTTGAAAGAATAGATCTGCATCGCAGATACCATGATTTGGTATGAATGGAGATATTTTGTTTCATCATGAACTCAACACATGTTCCAGAAGATTGATGATTTGAGTAAACACTATTGATGATTCATTAAATAACTCCAGGTAAGGAAAACAATATTTCACACCTAATAAGGGTATTGAAGTCCACAAATTTTTCCGAAAAGTCTATCTAAAAAAAGTTATGCACTGAAATGGGAAAAAAAAGTCATTTTTCAATTTTCTTAATTTTTCCTACAATTTTCCGCAACTTTTGAGGATTTTACTTGGATCCAGTTTCAATGTGGACGTGGAAATGAAGCGATTTTAAAAATTTCCAGACCCCAGGCTCGTTTTTGTGTGTTTTGAACTAAATGCACTCCTCTATACGCAGTTTGATCTAGTTGGTGAAACAGAGACTTTTTTAAAGCCTGATCGCATCTCTGACTCCCTGGATATAACTGACTACCCATCATATTGCCACGACAGGCTAGACAAGGCAGGTGGTGGCTTCGCTCTTTACGCCCGCATAAATTATAGAACATAGCCACTTTTTTCATCGCCCGAACAGTACACAAATATCCCCAAATATATCGCGTATGAAATTCAAATTAATAATGCCCGCCTCCTTCTCAATTGTCACAATTATCCTTCCCTTTTACAGGTGGACACGATATTATTGAACTGGAATACAATATAAAACCTCCCCCCATACCCCCTCGATCGATCGTCTCGAGGTCGTCGTCCAGCCTTGACCTAAACTCACTGCGTGAGCGAATTACCAATGATCTTAAGTCGAATGGCATCATCTACGATCACACTTCCCCCTGCTACACTCAACAGACCATTCACCCCCTTCCACCCCTTCCCTCCCTGATCTCAGCGCCCCAATATATCAGTCCTTCTCTCAGCACTCCATCGACATGCACGTTAACGCACTGACCAGCGTTACCCTGAGCACGTTTGACTCGATGCACCATCCCGTACCATCACTATATCCTCTCAAAAAAAAACCATGGGTGTCAGTGAGCCATTTACGACTCAAGCGACGACGCGATAAAGCGTATCGCAGATCGACCCGTACCTGCGCAGAGCATGATTTTCAGCGTTATAAGGAACTACAGAAGGCTCTCAGGAACATCCTAGATATGGCAAAGAATAGATATATATCGAACCGTATTGACTCAGCCCACGATGGAAAATCCATGTGGCGACAGTTAAAGGGCCTCGGTATATCCACTCGTTGCCTATCCTCTCTCTTACAGTTTATTTTACCCAACCAATGAGCCGATCACTTCTCTACCGTAACTCCTTTTGCCCCCCCCTCTCGCCGACCTTGAGGCCGAGCGTATCTGCCTGGAAAGCCTATTCCGGAAAATGTGTGAATTTTTTATTTTTCGCAAGTCACTCCTGAGACTGTCACACGCAGCTTCACGAATGCTAATTTTCGAGGCATCGGCAGTGATCAAGTCTCCAGGAGAGGGGGGATGCTCCCTCTGGGATGCGCCTTTCCGGCACATATATCCCAACTAAAAACCATTATAAATGAATCCCGCAGGACAGACATTTTTCTATCAAGTCGGAAGCTCCATAATTGTACCCATTGCGAAAAAGGTCGCCCTGGAATCCCCCTCGGAAACCAGGCCTATAGCACAACTTCCAGAAATCTCTAAAATCCTAGAGAGAGTAGTTCACCCACAACTTTCTGCTCACTTGGCCACGCACTCACTGCTTAACCCCTCCCGATTCGGATCTGATCTTGGGCGTTCTACACAGGCTACCCTGCTCAGCATTCTCGAGGACACGCGAAAGGCCATGGATGACCGAAAAGTCACTTCTAGTCTCCTTCGACTTCTCTAAAGCCTTCGACACTTTACCACATGCAGAGATTCTACGTAAACTCCGCGAATTCGGCTGTTCGATTGGATCGTAAAATGATTCTCTAGCAACGTTAGTGGCGGGGTGCAGACCGTTCGCGGCGAAGGCGGTATACTATCTTACTGGCTCTAGATATTGTCAGGCGTCCCCCAAGGCAGCCCTCTTGGCTCTCTTATCTTCATCATATATGTCGATGGACTCCCCCATATCCTCAGATTTTTGGAAACCTCAATAGACGCTGATGACGCACAAATTTTTGACGAAACAACAGTTCGACAAATAGAAAGTTGTACCGCTCAATTGAATTAAATGAGGATGCTGAAGCGGTCGTTCGATGGGGAAATGAGCATGGTATGAAGCTAAATGCGAATAAAACAACCGCAATCATACTCAGAAGCACCCAGTATGTCAATGCCATAGACACTGCTCAACTGCCACCCATTACTCTCAATGGAGTCGCAATACCCTACGCCACAAAAATAACCAGGCATGGCCTACAACTCACCTTATCTCTTAATTGTGAGTCTCAAGACAATGCCCTCCTGAAATTGGTTCACGGCATAATCTACGCGCTCCAATTTCATCGGCGCGCCCTTTCGCGCCCACTACGTAATAAACTTATCGAAACGCTGTCTCTCTTCCACTTCGACTACAAAGCTACACTGATCTCGAATATTCCCACCTACTTAGAGCTGCGTATGCACCGACTTCATGATGCCTGTATACGACATGTTTTCGGAGATATTTTCTGGATGATTTTCTGATGATTCCCTTCCACCTACATTCTCGTCTTGACCGACGAACGCCCCTCTCCACGCATTGACGGTGGCAACGGTCTCTTTTCTTCTCTCTTTTCATCTGCACTGCATACACCCCATTGGTGTCCTGTCCACGCACTAGCAGGCTGCAGCAGTATCGGTTTCTATTTAATTCTTGCATACACTAAATGAGTGGTTTCTTAAAAAATAGTGGGGAATATACTTATAGGTTCTGAGGAGATCTACAACAAAGTACGGAAGTTTTTGAATATCCATTGTACACTTTTCGCAAAATACAGGAAGATACAGAAAAATGTTGTTCTCTCCTCATTATATAAGGATATAACTTCTAAATCAGAAATATATCCACGTACTTTCTTGTAGACTTTCCAGAATCTAAAGTATTAGTTTGTGACGGGGAAACCCGTCACTATGGACGGAGAGGCTGCTCGCCGATCCGGCCAGTACGGCACCTTATCAGGCAGCCACCGGCTCGGGAGGGCAGCACTCTCCAGCGCGCACGCGAGCCGCAGCGCGCCGAGAGTTCCGGCGGCGCGAGGCCGGGAGTGAGCACGCGGCGGTCGAGCATTCTCGTCCGGTGCCCGCAGGAAGATAGACGCGACGCGAGCCGAGTACCGTGTGCCGAGCCGAGTGTGCGTGAGAGCGTGAGAGCGTGCAAGTGTGCGAGTGTGCCCGGAAACGAGTACGCGACGAGCACGAGGGAGCCGAGGCCGACGGCAGCACGACCAAGCCCCAGCGACGACGAGGAGCGAGAACGAGCGAGCGAGCGTGCGAGAGAGACAGCGCATCGCAGGTTTGGTTGTGCGCGTCGCGGCCCGGTACTTCCCCCCTGGTGAACGTGTGTGTTGGCGAGCGCGCCAACACACCCAAAGAACGACGGGCTCCGGCCCTGGCCCGGGCCTTTCCCCTTGCCCCCGAGTTACACGGCAAGGACGAACGCGCGCGAAGGCGACTCCGTTCAAGTCTCCGCGCGCAGGCCATTTCCCCCCCACGCGAAAAGTCCGTGCTCCCGAGCGTGAGAGCTAGCCGAGGCATTCCTGGCGCCCGTAACAAATACGGAGTGCCCCGGTAGAGCCATTCCCTAGTGCAACCTGGTGCGGACGGGCACCAAGTCACAGATTGGCGCCCAATGTGGGGTAGAGTCGTCGTGACAGGCGACAAATGTGTCAGTAATAATCGCGGGAAAAATACCAATAGAGCGCCTCAAGCTGATTACAGCGCAGAGCCGAGTCGGAAGGTACCTGCTATACTGCACAACGAGTGCGTGAACGAGAGCGGGAACGAGCCCCGGAGCCGTAGCCAAAAGCCAGCAGTGTGTGCTGGTAACGGCAACCAAACGAAAAACCGGGAAATACCGCAGAGTGTGACGAGTGCGAGTAACGTGAGTGTGAACGACGCCCCCAGCGGCAGTAATGCTGCGCCCAGCGCTCGGCACACCAGGGGAGCGGACGAGCACGAGAGAGCGCCTGATCCAGAGGGGTCAGGAACGAGCGAGTGTCGATCAGTATTTCAGCGGGTGCAGAATGCATGCTGCCCCGAACATACGCGACCTACGGAGCGCGAGCGCGCCAACACACCCAAAGAACGACGGGCTCCGGCCCTGGCCCGGGCCTTTCCCCTTGCCCCCGAGTTAACACCGGGGCACTCCGTATTTGTTACGGAGTGCCCCGGTAGAGCCATTCCCTAGTGCAACCTGGTGCGAACGGGCACCAGGTCACAAGTTCTCTCCAACTATTCAAGAAAAAGTTTTTATTTCAGTCAAAAATGACTTATTGATATGTTCATGCTTTTGCAGAAAATGTTATCCGGAAAAACTTACATGTTGAATATATTCCTGACCATTATCTACAGGAAAATACTCCTTTCGTGACATCCCCTGTTTTCTATATATATATATATATATATATTCTCAATGCTTTTACATGTACAACTAGTAAATGCACTGGAAGAGTTGTTTTCTCAAAATAATAGCTATTGCCGATTTGTAAACTTAGGGAAGAACAACTTAAATGTATAAAAAAATATATCAGATTCAGAATGTATTTCCCAGAATAATGAGCAACGGGCAATAGCAGACATCTGCGTCTCGGTGTGTCTGGTCAAACGAGCGACGTGCAGCCGGAGTCTCGTCCGACTCACATTGTCGCGTATCGCCGGGAGTAGGCATGCTCGCGCTGGTTTGGTGGGGCAAGCTAAGCGGGCCGCCGACCGCGTTTGGAGCCAACAGCACTCTCGTCTCATACTTCACACTGGATAGTCTCTCTAAAGCGCATCTACCGGACCAGAGGAGGATCCTGCGTTCCAGCTCGTGATGCCGACCCTCACCAATTTTGTCAGTCGTTGCAAGGTACTATCAGAGCGACAGGAATAGCATTCGGAGCCAAATTGTTTTTAAGTGGAAAAGATGAGATTTCGGTCTCATCTATCAGCGTAGATATCCTAGTAACCCGATGAGAAAGCCACGGAAGCGATACGTCGTAGCAGTATTGGAACTAGTGGGGACTTGGGCGTGCGAGGCGTGATATTTTGTGTGAATAGGTTGGTGTTACGGGAACAATTTTATTATAATTTTTTTTGTTACGTAAACGCCATTGTCCCCAAATCGTGGCACTGGGAAATTGGACGCGATCGAGTTACTCTCGCGTTCTATGATTATTAGAGTCGTGCGGGTTGATTGAGTGAAATAAATGGAAATAAACTTAAATTAGTGTTAGTCAGGCTCAAAATATGATAGTATGTATGCATACTACGGTATGCGAGGCTAGATAGGTGACTCAATAAATTTGTCAATTCAAAATATATATATTTTACGCATTTCTTTCCATCATTTATCTCACACAAGTCCAATATTCAAAATCATATGCAGTGCTCATGTCCTCATTATTCATGGCTTCTACAATTTTTTCTCTGTGTATAGCATATGATTCTGAGGTTGATATTTCAATATTCATATCACTAAACTTGGTATGATGTTTGAGTGCTTTTATTTGTCTACCACCTTGAAAGGAACCATTTTCACATTATCGCCGGGACTTTCTATTCCAGCCATTCTCTCTAAAATACTGAAATCGATAGTTTGAGCTCGCCTCTTGAAGAAAGAATCTGAGGTACTTCTCAACAGATCAGTTTACGATACAGCTGACAGAACATTTTATAGTATTAAGATATTCGATACGTACATTTACACAATGACTCAATCTGAAAAAGTTATCTGGGTTCACTTCTCATGAAACCTTTCTGTGTATGATCATGAAAAAAAAATCTTCTTTAACCAAATATATCTCTGGTTCTCCTCCTCGATCTATCACTCCAGAAACTTTTTCTCTGCCTCTCGTTTTATCTGAATGACATTTTTTAAACATGCGTCTTCTCTTGCTACCTAAACCATGGATAGTCGATGATTGGGTCAAACCCTCGAATATCTTATACCTTGACTCGTCTTTGAGCTTCTCTAACTTCTTCTTAGCATTTCGCTTCAGCATTCCTCTAGATTCTCTGACGTGATTTTATTCATACCGGTGCGGGGAGCTTATTTTCCTACAGCTATGACTCTACGAAATAAGCCAACCAAAAACAACTAAAATCATCGTGACCTCGTTGACAGTTTAAAACAATAGATATGTATTCCTCTCCACCTTTCCACCCCCTACCTGGGCATCGACGTGCTCTATATATCGTATCGATCCATCTTAATCCGTGCTTTTCAAGTGTAGTGTAGCTGATAACGTCCTAAAATCGAATGGTATAAGATTAACTCGCTGTTCCCTAATATCTATCTCGATGGTTTGGAATGAATTGATAACGAGGGTATGTACATTGTTGGGAAGACATTTTTATCGTTATCCCTCTATATGTAATCCATCCATATTGTGAGATGTAGCCCGCAAAAGTTTTGCTTAAACATTTCCGGTAACATATAGCTTGCATATGAGGCGTATCACCCTAGCACGCTATCTCTTCTAGCACGAAACACGAGCGCCAACTCATGCAGTTTTCAACTCGGATTTACGATGCCAGAATGTACTTAAGAAAATAAGTAAATAGACTATACCATTGTGATTTTTTTCTTAGGTATCCGAAAGTGTTATCAGTTTCCCAAGAATATTTCATCTTATTTCCCAAAGAGAGCTCAAATGTTTTTCTCTGAAAAAAAGAATGACGAAAAAAGGACTCAACTCTCTCCAGCATGATGAGCGCATGAGCGTCTAACCATGCTGTTGTCAACTCTTCTTAACGATACTAAAATGCATCTGGAAAAACTTCTTAATAAGCTGCTCCAGTGTAATTTCCCTTCAGCTTCGCAACGCTAATATCTGTTTCCTGGAAATTTCCCATTTTTATCCCCAAAAAGATATAAGATCGCACTCGTCTGATGCACAACGTGACGGTTCTTCCATGGTTTACCTCTGAGTATCTTTCCTGTTACCAGTTCGGCTATCGCTTTAGTTTTAATGTAACCAATGCAAGAATTTTATGTCGGTAACGCCTCGTCTTTTTCTGATTTGTCCCTTAGACGATATGTGTTAGATCCTACCTGCTTCATGATAGTATAGTTTTCTTCAAAATTCAGCGCTAAATACTCGATACTTCCACCGCTAACGACGATAGTGCGTGATTCACCTTGAGAACTTCGTCTCCTACCTCAAATTGCACCCACAATGCTTAGCATTCTAATATTTGGCGTTTCTCGATCTTCTTTCGCTGGCAGATACCATAATTTTCGACAAACTCCCGTAATTATTGACTGATAATGGGCATGAAGTAGTCCTGGAAAACTTTCTGTAAGGTCTTGTGGCGTCTTAAATATCCTGATATAGGTCAACTGTGCATCACTACATATTCTCAACCCTTTAAGGCCCATGGCCAGACTAGCGGAGATACCATGAAACTAATTATTGGATCACGTTCTTTTTTGAAGAAGAAAATACCCATGTTGTTTTTCCTTTTCCCATTCTTATTGTTTGAACAATAATTATTCATACAAATTGCACCCAAAGTTGTGAATTCGAAGAAGTAATAGTGCCAATCGATTTTAGAAAAAAAACCAAGAAAAAAGGTGAGATAGAATTTTTTTATTTGAGGCTTATTTTTGTGGCAATCACGTTATGAATAATTGGAATCCAGTAAAACCGAGAAACAGCAGCTTTAGCCCATGCCTACGCTATAACCGTAGGATGAGAACTGATTGCGGGATCGCGTGCTTTTTTGAATAAAAATACCCCTATTTTTCGTTTTTCAAAATTCAATGTTTATACAATAATTACTCAAACGAATTGCATCCAAAGTCATAAATCCTTGGTTTCTCTTCTAGAATCGATTAGTACCATTAGCTTTCCAAATTTACAACTTTGAGTGCAATTTGTTTGAATAATTATTGTTTAAACAATGGAAATGGAAAAAGAAGAAAAATAGGTATTTTTTTTCAAAAAAGTACGCGATCCCGCAATTAGATCTCATCCCATGGTGATAGCGTAAGCTATATATTTGGCCTATGCCAAAGCTACTTTTCTCGGTTTTACTGAATTCCAATTATTTATAACACAATTGCCAAAAAAATAAGCCTCAAATGAAAAAAAATGTATTCCACCTTTTTTTTCTGGAATCAATTGGCACCATTACTTCTTTGAATTCACGACTTTGAGTGTAATTTGTTTAAATAATTAGTTTTATGGTGTCTCCGCTGGTCTGGCCATGGGCCTTAATGGATTAAGGGCAAAAGTTAATCAGAATTGATTATGGATTATTCATTCACATTCCTCAGTTGGAGGATTTGTAGATATGCAAGAATTGTGTTATTTTACCACAGTCATTACTCACTGACTCATTACGATTCAATCTGCCTTTTATGAATTTTACTAAAATTGGAATCGGCCCCTCCCAAGCGATGTGAATGTTTGTCTTCAAGACCCTGTGCAAATAAGGACACAGCCGTAGCAACTAGTATATGAAACTAGTTATTGGTAGTATATTTGTATCGTGGTGCCCAACATTAGGGAAAGCGAAGCCTTCTCTTCCCCAATCACGCAAAACGAGTGAAACGCAGCGTGACTTCCGACATCCGTTAGCGATGACTGTTTTTACTCCGTGTGCGACTAGCCAAAAGAGCCATCAAATTTTGAATATTGTTTTCGCTAAATTTTACGGTTAATTTTTTCATTCACCTTTTTGAGTTTGAGTTCAATTTTTACAAATTCGACATTGCTCCACTTCTTTGGAACCGTGTTAGCATCAGTACAGCATTGTACCTGGTCGAATTCTGGAGATTCATTGCACCTCGAGTCCGAATCCTTATTAGAAGCAATCCTTATTAGAACGGCCGTGTCGCAGCAGCTTGAACTGTCGGAACGTGCGCGCGCATCGCGGAGAGCGCGCCGGTGTGGCGAGCGCGCGCTGCGACACATTCGGAAGCCGACCGTGCAGCGAAGCAGACCGTAGAGGAGACAACGGCCGAACGCGAGGCTGACCTAGAGACCTGGTGCAGGGAGAGTACAAGAGGGAGAGCAGTATAGACAAGAGGGAGGCTGAGCCACAAGCGTTTACGACCAGGAGCAGTTGGGAGAGAGCTTTGTTGGCGCGGAGGCGAGAGAAGCAAGGCAGACGGAGTACCAAGACCGTGAAAGGCAAACGTACCTTGGCGTTGTCATCGGAGGGCGACCGCCAAATCCCGGGGACAGACGGGGCGAACTTCTCCGCAGGCGCGAAGAACTTCATGGCCGGCGGTAGTGGTGGAAACGCGGTGCACCGGCGCCGCGCAAGAAGAGAGAAAAAGAGAGAAAGCAGTCGAACGCAGTATATGCGTGCGTCGAGATAAAGCGAGAGAGAGAGATTTAATTTGATATTCGATACGTTTATGCATGTACATTATGTTGTGAAATAATTGGAATAGGGGATAGAAGTATACATTAGGTAAAAAAACAAAAATAAAATATTGACTAAAAATAGGCGAAATGATTAAGGTAAGTAGATGTTAGTGTGAACGGGTGCAGTGAGGATGAGTGAAGAACAATTTATGAATGATGTCTAAGAAGAGCTTAGTACGTTTGTAGCGTCTGTAAAGTCGGTTGCGTTCCTTAATGAGCTAGGAGTACACGTTCGTAAACCAAGGGTACCTGTGTTTCTTTTTATGTTTGACTGTTTTGAAGGAGGCAAAAGTGTTGAGTGCAGTGTAAATGTGAGTGTAGAGGTAGTCAAGACCGTTGGAAAGTGAGCAGTCAGAGTCATCAAGGGCTGACCAATCATAGCCAGAAAGATATTCATTAAGGGCTTTCGGATCAATAGATTCAAAATCACGATATGAGTAATGAGACTGGATAACCTTGGGAAATGAAATATCAAGAGTGGCACTGATCCAGTCACGCCCTGCAATGAAGGGAGTGTTCGATTTGTGAAAGGCAAGGACTGTGTCGAGTTCATCGATAATGCAAAGATCAAGCCAGGTGTCCGAGTCCGCGGTGTGGTAAAAAAGCACCGTGGGGAAGGAGTGCAAGGGAGTTCTCCTCCAAGAACCCACGTACGATCTGCGCCTCTGAGCTAGACAATAGTTGAAATCTGCGTTAAAATCACCAAGTATGACCTTGGAGCTG
Source organism: Aphelinus certus (assembly GCA_020882725.1). NCBI lineage: Eukaryota > Metazoa > Arthropoda > Insecta > Hymenoptera > Aphelinidae > Aphelinus > Aphelinus certus. Next base: position 712,605 of record JAJGXB010000009.1, read on the forward strand.
TAGTCGTGCATAAACGTAGTGAGGTCCTCGAAGAGGTTAGTACCCTGCACAAATGGGGCATGAAGGGGGCGATACACCACACCGGCGAAGATCGGATTACCTCTCTTGGGAGTGATCTCGCAGAAGATGTATTCGGGAAAAGTTTCATGTTGTGTCCAGATTTCGGTCGAGGTGCAGAGTATAGTAGCGGAAAGCGAGTTATGGATGAACAAAGCGACACCACCTCCAGTGGTTCTGCGATCCCGCCTGAACAGGGTATAGTCATCAAGAGCAATGATATGATCCTTAATGTGAGCCGCCAGTTTGGTTTCAGTGACAGCAATTACGTGGAAATGGGGGCGAGAGGACACGAAGCGTCTTATCACTCCAATTATGCACCGATAGAGTTCGCATTGAAGTGACAGACTCGGAGTCCCTCCCTCACGGCCGTCGTGGAGTTGAGCAAGGATTGATGATGCGAGTTACTGAATGAGCTGTTAGGAGATGATTCCGACGAAGAGATATGTAAAAGATCGGTGAGGTGAGAGCGAGATAGTGAATTGATGTGGCACGATTGAATCAATCCGGAGAAGATAAAAAACGATCAAGATTAAGCGTGGATATGATGCGCGCAGCGGTGTCTCCCTTTTTCCTTCTAGCAAAGATGGATCCTTGGTAGATGAAGGCTGTGCATTCACCACCCTGGCCATTGTGCTCCCTCAGCCTGCGAACAGTACGGTGGAGTGCATGGGCTTCTTTGGGAAAAAACTCATTAATATTATGCTGTGCACCCTCCATAATTCCAGATGTGTATAAATTGTCGATCTTCAAGGCCAATCCAGAGTGAAGTGGAAAGAGGAAAAAAACACTTCATAGATAATACAATTTAAGTACAAAACAATCGACGAAGTAACAATAAAATATTCTTTCTCACCAGTTTTGAATGAAAATATAATATTACGTTCGGTAGTGGCAGTAGTTCGGCTGCTTCCACTGCCATTGTCAAACGATTGTGTGTAAAGTTAACGTGAGTGGTCTTAGTGTCGTGGTGAGAAATCGTTGATTCTGCATCGAAGTAGAATATTATATTTTCATCCAAAACTGGTGAGAAAGAATATTTTATTGTTACTTCGTCGATTGTTTTGTACTTAAATTGTATTATTTATGAAGTGTTTTTTTCCCTTTTCCACTTCACTCTGGATTGGCCCTCAAAGATCGACAATGTATACACAGAAACTCATTGACATTGAGTGGAAGATTGTCGATTGGGAAGGGCACTCCCACCGCCCCAAGAAGATCGTTCCTGATGCAGGAGGTTATCACCTTACCCATCTTGATCTTCGCACGAATGATGTTGGTGACGTGGGCTGGGGAGGTGAGGGTGACCACCAACGAAGGTCTGCGGTCTAAAGGGAGCGCTGGAGAAGACTGCTGCGCTGCCGACGTCGATGACATGGCGCTAGGGGTGTCACTAGCAGCGACCGGTCGAGGACAGATGTATCGAGCTGTTGCCACGTCTGAGGGCCATAGCCCGCTGTAAATGGAGACGAGTGCAGCATAGGCAAGCTTCCTGAGATCGGTTCCAGTTTTAAGGTCGAGCCCAGTGACGATGACATCCGCAGAGCTCTTGATGCTGGCGCTCAAGGTTGCGGATTCTGGAGTCGGTCTCAGAGACAAGGTGTCCAGAGTCAGGAGCGCCACGCAGGTCACTAGCTGGGCCTCCTGACGCTCCTTTCGTCTCGCACCATTTTCAGAAGTCTTAGCCTTATCGGCGGTTAGATCAGTCGATTTCAATGGTGGAACCATAACAGATGCAGCAGGGGTCGAACTTGACTATTCAGATGAAAGAAAAACAAAAAAAGAAGGAACGACCTTAAGTTGTGGAATCGGCTGGAGCCGATAGGCAAAAAATCAACTGAGAGCGCACTGCAATGCAGAGTAGACCTGATGCCACTCGGAGGACCGAGCGGGGAGCGAGGCCGCGAGAGCGTGGTGGAAGCAGAGTGGGGCGGAGCCAAGTGGCTGACAGCCGATGACGCGATGAGCGCTCTCGCTTTAGGCTATCGATAAATTATCGATTGAGCCTAACTGCTGATAAGGAAAGTTGGGCACCACGTGTTGCTGTGTAAATAAATAAACACGCACTAATACAAGGGTGTTAACAACAAATTACGACAATACAAAAATTTGTTGACACGAAAGCACAAAAGGGCACCAACACTTCACTTAACAGCAGTTCAGCCAGCAACAGAAGTTGAGCAACAACAACACTGAGCCGGCAACAACAACGCACACGACAGCAACAACAATAGTCGAAAGTCCAAAAGAAAATGTTCAAGATGAGCAGCAGCAAGCACTGGAGGACAACAAACAGCGACGAAGAAATCCAACAACAGCACAACGGGAACAGGGCAACGTCGAAGATGGCGACGTGATCTCAACGTTGGATCAGGATACAATTGATTGTTTGGCCGAGAACAAATGACGAGACACGAGCCACTAACTAGGAGACCACTTGGCATGTGGGTCACCAATCTTGACCAAAATTTTTTTGGTGTTTATTTGTGGCAAGAATAGAGTGCATCCAAAGTTTTAGGGTCCAACGTTCCCAAACTCCACAGATATTAATTTATGTATTTTAGTTAGAGGCGCTGATGTCACAATATGTCATCGGAGACGTATTTCCCTCACTCCACTACACTTTCATTGTTCTCACTGAACACCCCATCACATGTAATCCTGAAAAATATATAGAAATAGTAAATGACGTGTATACTCAACAAATCTTACTTTCATGTCTCACTCACATAGAATAAAACATGAAATATATGAAAGAATCAGCGCTAATCGACTTTTCACTCTGTGCTTGGATACTGAAGCAATAAAAATATGTGTGTTATAGTATGATATTGGTCGACACATGTTCAGAATTAAAGTTTCCAGGAATAAAAATCAAGTCTGACACTAAATCGTTGTCTTATGATACTACATTTGTAGTCTTTGTGCTTATATACATGTTGTTATTGCTTCAGTATCCGAGCACAGCATGAAAAGTCGATTAGCATTGAATTTTTCACATATTTCATGTTTTACTCTATGTGAGTAAGACATGGAAGTAAGATTTGTTAAGTATACACGTTATTTACTCCTTTTATATGATTTTCAGGATAAAATGTGATGTAGTGTTCAGTGAGAACAGTGAAAGTGTAGTGGAGTGACGGAAATACGTCTCAGATGACATATTGAAAAATTTTGGTCAAGATTGGTGACCCACATCCCAAGCGGTCTCCTAGTAAGTAATCAGCAATTACATTAAACTTTCATGAATACAATTGTCACACGTCAGATTTGTACGCGCACTTAATACATGGAAAATTACACGGTTTTTGTCCCGTCGATTTTGGAAAATTATTGTCAATCGTTTCGTCAGTTGCCAAATTAACAAATATTTGTTTTGTATTTTCAATTCGACTATTTTCATTTGAAGTTAACTTATTAATTTCAAACTCTATAATCTAATAAGGTCGTTTGTAGATACCAGAAAGAAACAATTCGTTAGAAACGGGAAAAATAATGTCAACCTTTTCGTTATCCAAATAAATGGCAAGACCGAGTTCAGCGAATTTTCTTAGCGATAGTAAGTAATCTGAAAGTACTTTCGAGTAAATTACTTCGAACAAGTTCGAACACATCATCGTTATTAAGTTTAATTTCAACTGTGCCTACTCCCTCCGTTTTTAAGTCTGCCTGCGAGTCTTTATTTGCACATTTAATCGTGGCACGGTTTGATCCGTCGAACGTTTTGAAAATGACTCTAGAATTAGTTAGGTGCTCCGTCGCGCCTGAGTCTACTAAGAATTTCGTGAATAGATTACCTTTTTTTGCATCAATTAAAGTGTCATTACCACAACGTTCGACTCGTTCAGTTTTACTTAAATTCGCCGATTTATTCAAGTCATTTAAATTGACTTGTATCGAATTTTTCTCACCTCGTTTCGAGTCGTTCTGCTTGTTCTGGGCGTTTTTGTTGTTCGTATTTCCGTGGCCACCTCTGTGGCCTCCTCTGTTCTTGGAGGTTTCTTAGCCGGCGTTGGGGGCATTCAAATGCCTCATGTGTCACAAACTCTTGACATTCGTAACATTTTTTAACTCCCAAGCCTTTCCTTGGGCAATCTTTCTTCTCATGGCCGATGTCGTCGCATTCAAAGCACCGATCTTTTCCCGAACGCGAAGTAGCGACTAATGCCGTTTTTGGACGGGTTAAAGTTACGCCCACTCTCTGGGATTCGTTACGTATTACGATACTTTTCATATCCTCGTACGTTAGTCTTTGCTTGTCGTTTTTGTACGACCAAATGTCAAGATCATTCATATTCGGGGCAGCATCGAGTATGACATTGAAGAACGCGTCGCGCTTCTCATCCTCCGAAAATTTCTTCTCGTTTTGGCAACCGTGACGTCTAACTATTTCTTCAAATCGCGCTTAGAAAGTTTGCCGTCTCATTGTGCGGTTCATAAATGATGCTATACAGCTGTTTCCGTATTGCTCCCGTAGAGATGTTAGTTTCACAAGTTTTAATTTCTTTGATTTTATTGTCAATTTCAACGGGGCATTTGAGACTAACAATTCTCGCGTGATAATTTTTGTCTGAACGATTTATTAGTATATCTCTCACTGAATGGAGATATTCTTCGCGCGTGTTTTCAAAGTTTCGACCTGATTGAATTTTATCGTCTATCACGTACAAAAGAGCTCTTAAGCGCAGATCTGATTTAAAATAATCATCGAAGCTTTCAAATGTCGATGAGTTTGTGAGTTTATAGTCGCGTTTTGTGAAGCTACTTTTATTCAACAATTCAATTTTTATTCTATCTGAAATTTTATCAACTACTGTGTTAATTGGGATAGATGCATCATGTAAATTTTCCAACCCGAGCTTCGCGACTTCCCGTTTCACGGCAAGAGTTATACTGATATCACTTTTGTCGCATTTTTCTGGGGTGATTTGACTTTGAACTGATCTTTCCAACGGCTCTTCTTCCTCAACCGATTTTCTGAGTCTTCTGAATTCTATTCGTTTTTTCCTTGATTTTTCGGCTCTCTGCCGCCTCTTCTGGTTCAAGAAGTTCATCATGAACTTTATTCATTTTTTGTAGAATATTATTAGCTCCCTTGAGCATGTCTTTTTGAAGGGCCGCGCCGCCCATCACCATATCGCACATCAATTTGATGCTCCTTAATAATTCGCTTACCTCCTGCCCAGTTGTTTTTTCGTTAATCGTTTCGACATTGTTGGGATTTATTTGGGCAGGAACGTCCTTTCCAGCCCCGGAGGTGCCTGCATCTCTTTGGAGACGTGGCGAATTGTCGACTCGGACTATTTTTGGTAAGTCCCTGCTTTTATTAGAGAGCGCATCGTTTTGTTCACTCTCAGCAGTCGTTTGGTCGTCGTTCTGGGTCGTATCGTTTTCTTTTTGAGCTTTTAAGCCCTTAGAGTCCGAGTCGGCAAGAATAAATTTTTCCTGCCCATTGGTTTCCTCCATGGGTGGCTCGTGCTAGCTTTTGAGCTGAGGAAGCTCTATACTGCTATCTTCCTGAGCACCGATTTTGCTCAGGATCGTTTTGAGCTCTTCCTCATCCATGGGTGATTTTGCTATATTGAAAAATCATTAGTTAATTTCATTACATGTAATTTTTAATATGTATACTATATCCAATCTCGATTAACCGATAACAAGTGTAATCGAGACTGAATTGGTCGATTAAAAGAGTAGTCGAACATCAAACTGACTCTTAAAATTGCCCTAGTTACTTGTGGAATGTCCGTATACACAATGGTTCATTACACAAGCAACCCAGCACAAGTGGTATTTCCTATCACCTATATTCCAATAAAGAATAATAAATATTTCAATTAATTGATGTATTAAACTACACACCTATATTAAATACTTCTCCGTTTTCAATACAGAGATCTATACTATCGTCGCTCATCTTTACGACAAGTCGTTTCTGTGGGTGTACACCCAGCTCTCGTAGAGCTATTCTGCACCCATCAAAGAATCGTTCCATGGTGCTTTTCCTATGGAAATAATAATTCTTCCATTAAAATTTGTGCATGGTTAGAGCGCTCAAACGCATTGGTATATGCGTATTCGTGCGAGTAAGAATGAATGAATGAGAGAGATAGAAAGAGAGCGAGAGAGAGCGAGCGCGCTAGAGATAGATACAGAGAGAGGGAAAGAGAGAGCGAGAGCAAGCAGGAGCGGAGGAAGCGGCCGCCAGTGCGTAAGCGCAGCGCTTGCCCGCGCGCCGCTCATGCGCTCATGAAGATGCGCCGCTCTCTCTCTCTCTCGGCGGGCCTCCGGCCGCTGCCGCCGGCGCGCCTGACCCACGCCGGAGTATTGGCGGGGAGAGGGGAGAGTCAGCTGAGCTCTCCTGCGTAGGGAGAGCTAGGTAGCTGGCGCGTGGAAAAACCCCGCGCGAGAGAAAGTTTGCGCGCCCGCTTATACTGTAGCGTGCGGAAGGAAGTAGAAGGGAGGGGAAAGAAATTTTCCTTCCGATGCGCGTTCTGACGCTGTGACTCACTCGCTATGCGACATTTTGACTCCGCGGCGTCGATGTCTTGTTGATGTAGATCCGATAGTTCGTTGATACTGTGGAGGCGGCTATTGGGTGTGAATCCTCTCCTTGAATTCGAATGGGATGTTCCGGCTGTATTCGATGACGTAGTATAACGCGTGCGTTATATATGCTGGGCCCATAACCTGATGGATGAATGTAGGTGGACAAAATAACAACACACACGGTTAGGTAAAACAAAGTTTATTCAGCGCGTCGTGTCAAATCGTTCGTAGACACACGGGCACTCAAAGCGGCGGTCAGTGCTAGACTGACTGGCCCGAGGGGGCCCACACAGGGAGAGAGAGAGAGAGAGAGGGGCGCGACCCTCAGATACATGAGCTCTGTACATAAGCGTATTTCTAACAGATAATAATAAAAACAATACTCAAAAGTACTGGGATTGAACCTCAACTTAATATTTACACGCTTAGCAACGATTGGTTAGGAAATAAACAACAGTTGATGTAAAAAAAATGAAGATTTTGTGTCTCGTTCCACCGACAATAGGCCGAAAACTGGTTTTTCAAACGACCTAGCAACGGTTGTTAGGGACATCAACAACAATTACTATAAAAATGACAAAGATACCGTGTCGTGTGATCTCCAAATCTGTATAAAGAACTCGAGCTCGTCATTTCATCCCCTCAGCAACGGTTGCTAGGGACGTAATCGATGGTTGCAAGTAAGTACCGTAGTTTGTATGGCGTTCACCATCAATGGACTCTCAACTGATTTTTCTTTTCTTGTAGTAACCGTTACTAGAGATATAGACAGCGGTTGCTAGGGATGTGAATAACGGTTGCTACGGAAATTATTTCATTGCTTCGTAGATCCCCGTGTGTATTATGGCCACAACATGCATTTACGAAGAGTCGAAGAGAACTTTGCGGAAACGCGTTAGCAACGATTGCTAGGGAAATAAACAATGGATTTTGCTGAACAAAAAACTCAGGCTACATCTTTCCAAGACTGACCTGTGTGCAAAATTTCAGGAAGATCAGAAAATTCCTTCGAAAGTTATCGCGCGCCAAAAAACAGCGTTACGTACGTACATACAGACGTTTCTGGGATTCCATGTTTTTTGACCCGTAGATTACGAAAAACGAGGTCCCAAAGTCTGATTCGAAAGTTCACCGTCATAAAGCTTTCTCTTTGAGAAAGAAAAAGAAAGAACTTACAGTGAGAGAGAAACGATCCAGATTTGAATTAAGAAGGAGATAGAAAGAAAGAGAGAAGCTGATTGAAAATGAGAAAAAGTGAATCATACTGGTACTAGATGACTTGACGCAACGCATTTCCGAAGACCATTGATGGAAGTAACACTTCTGATATGATAGGAGGTATTGAAGTTTAGACGCAACGCAGTGCAGTTGTATGTGATGATACATATGTTACATCTGAAGTTCAGAATGTGGCTTTCGAATATCGGTGGAAATAAAAATCTTACAAAATTTAAAATGAAATATAAAGTCCAAGAAATTCCTAGAAAATTCATTATAAACAACGATCTTATTAGAAATATATTTGTTACAGACATAAATGCATTAACTTCAATCAGAGATGAAGTTATCATTTCAACGACGACATCAGATACGACTTTTTTTTAAACTGGTGGAAATCCTAGCTCAAAAACTAATCGAGGGATCAACTTAAATCTTTTCTTATTTTAAAGGCAATTGAATTCCTGGGAGCTTATACCTATAAATCCATTAATTTCGTTATTATTTTTTATCTATATATCGATTTTAAGAGCAAAAAAAAATGCGAAATCGGTACGTAAATTTCACAAGTCCGCCATTTTGTTAATTTTCGACGTTTATTCGGTATTATGGGTATTATATTTCACAAATGTTATATATTTTCTGAAACTTGTTCGTTTTTTGATTTCAGATGGAAGTTGTAGGATCTAGAATTCCCACCATGCGGAAACTTTTTGTAGAGGCGTGCCCATAAACGTGTGTTTAACTTATTATATAATGATTATTTTTTAATAAATAGTACATTTCAATACTAGACCAAAAGACGAATTCTAGGCTCGTGAGAGGTTTGCCGCCCGAGCAAAGCGAGGGTCTTTTGATCTAGTATCGAACAGTATTTTCCATCACGAGTGTAGAAAACTAAGGTTTAATGATCAACTTTTCGATACAAGTGATGAAAAGAAATTTTTTTATATACTCAAATGATATATAAATACGTGTGGAAAAGTTCCATACCATTCAATTCCTTCTATGAAAAAAAAAATAAAGAAAACTTCATTCAGTTCATTTTCGAGGTGCTAGATGAGAACCTCCCCTAAAGTGAGGAAAAAAATCCAAAACTCTGACAATTTTTTCTAACATTCTATGGGGTCACATGATGTAACCTAAGTTTCTTCAAAATCTTTCTTCGATCTTCAATATCTGCCTTATGCTTCTTCGATCTTATTTACACACATTAAATGACCTCTAGGCATGAATGTAATAGTGACACTTTTTCCTGTAAATCACATGAAGTTTGAAAAAAAAATATGTCAAAAATCATAGGAGAACATATGGTCACCATGATACTCACTTCAGTACTCTAAATTTAAGAAAAATTGTTTTCGCTCACCCATATCAGGATTTCATACCTATCAAAAATTAGCTTATTATGCTACCAAACTATCCAGACTAGTCCTAGAGTAGACAGATTTTTTGATAGTCCAGGATAAACCAATATATTCAAGAAAATTTGTGAATATCAAGATTTATCATTTACACACTCAGTAGATGGGAGATGAGTTTCCCATAATTTTAGTAAAATTAACAAGAAAATGTTAAAATCCACTTTCTCGAGTATCATTCATGCATACTCATGAAATTCACTAATATTGAGAAAACTGCATGGCTAAGGTTTGAACAGCCATCGACGGGTTGCCTCAGATCCCAAATACAAGTTATTTACTTATTGAATTAGCTAATATCAATCAATCCAGGCAAACTCTATAATATTTGACTTCGAACCGTGCATCTAGTGATTATACTCTTGTATGAAATGGATTATCCCGGTCACTGCTTGGAAATATCATTTCGAACTACCCGAAAAGATTTTCGCTAGGTGGCGCTGGCCTATTCCCGAGCACCGATATTTCCCTGCAATTTCGCTCAATATTATCTCGGGGTGAGCTGGCACGAGATTGTCGCTTGATTCTTTCTCCGTGTAGTTAGATTATTATGAGACATTTATCTCTACTGTATGCCGGTCTGGCTTCAACTTATATAAAAATGCCGAGGCCCCCAGTTAGACCAACACGAATAATAAGAGCTACGCTTGGAAAAGTGCTGGGAAACTATTTTTGAGATGTGGCGAGTCATCAACTCCTCAGTAGAGCTGCCATGTAGACCGAAAATCAGGAGTACTGTGATTCAAATCCACCCCAGGAGCGTTGAGTTAGATCAAGAATGAATGTTGGGTGAAATGATATTATTTGATGAAATTACTCACCATCAATCGATAATATCTTAGAAGTTACTAATGACTTCTTGTTTTCTTCACTCTGCTCAGTCAAATTAATGAGAAGAATCAATGTAAGCATCATCATGTCAAAACGCTTCCCTTCTGGCAAATAAATTGGGATCTTGGGAATAAGATAAAAACTATGCTTGATTATTTCTGATTGACAACCCAATTCACCTGTATCAGGAGCTGAAAAAGATATTATTGATTAACCGGATAGAATTGTTAGAACTACTAAGGAAAAGGTGGAAAGCTTGAGTATCATAAGAGTGTCAAAGATTCAGGAATCAACAGCATTATTTCTCTGCATATTCTCATATAGTGAAGGAGAAAGTGATATATGATACAGCAGTATATTGCCGTCAACATGTTCATTCATTCACTTTAGACAGAGAAATGTTATATTTTCCATTTTTAATCTTTCATTGATTTTTTTCACTGGAAGACAATCAGTACGTTATTCGCACTGGTTTCGCCAGAAATTTCGGTTGCACATCTTCGAACTTAACGAAAACGCACGCCTCGAATATGAGCTAAGGAGAATCAATCAGGTAAAACTCACAATCAATCACCACAAATAGTCTTGCGTGAGAAAATGGAGTATCTCAGTTTTATGGTGGATGGAAATGGACCATAAGCAAAAACTGAAAGAATATCCTGTTTCTCGTTGATAATAAAGCTGATGGACTATCTTCCGTAGCAGAAGAATAGTTTGGATGAAGATAACAGTTGCGGATGGAGGACATAATTGCACCTGCGAGCGAATTGCTGATTTCGGAGAGAGCAGAATACCTGGCGACGAAAGGAGAATTTGAGAATAATCAATTTGAGTAGTATTTGGCAGGTGAAAAATCTATAGTCATGATGAACAGGAGCAGTTCAACATAGTTACAAAACACTTCATGGCAGGCTGATGTGATGGATTAGAAAAGGTGGATTCGAAAAGGTCAGTTCGGTTGGAAATTTTAAAAGAAATGTTTGATGGTCTTAACCCATTAACATCGAGGGGATCAGAATTTTATACATTTTATTCATCAGTTATGCGCAAAATCTGATATTTTTTTCAGAATCTGAGCTCAGGATTTCTATTAGACACCGAGAAAAAACATGGGTCGGATTGGTCTGCTGGTAATATCCGGAGCCCAGGGTGTTCGGTAGCTCGGTGACGATGGGGTTCGTGAGAATGAGAGAGTTTGTGTTTGAGTGGAAGCGTAAATCGAATTGGTGCGAGTGGAACAAGTGAATATTCTGTATAAAAGTCTGTGTATTTGAGAGTGTGAATACACTTGTAGTTAGAATGTCGCGGGCGCGGAGTATAATTATGGTTAAATTAGTTTGGGGCACGACGAAACCTCGAGCCGGCGAAGCCATGGTGCGTGGCTTACCGGGCGGACGCTATGGAGCAACTGCTCGAGCCGGCGCTGCGCATTCTCAAACGTTCGACGCCGGCAGCCGAGTCTACTGATCCTATTCAAAACGAACCAATTAGCAAGGTGCGTGGCTGATCACGCGATAAACAGTGGGCTCAACTACCGGCGACGAGCACACATACACGAGCACAAGGATTCACCCCAACAAAACGCCCCCTTTGCTTGCTTCAGGCGAGCAACAAAACGAAAATTTAAAGAAACAATAATTCTTTCGGAGCCGAAGCAGCGCAGGAAGAGCGATATGCCAGAACGATGCCAGTAACGAACGCGATGTAGAAAAAAAATTTACTTATGAATATACAAAATTGCAATCAATACACTTTTGAACTACTTAACAACCCGATGCGATACCAACTATCGTCTTTTGTTTGGTCGACTATTAGCTACTAACAAACCCGACTGGTATCAATTTAGGAACAAATTATCGAATTCTTACAGGGTTCGTTCGAAACGATTCGCTGCATGAGAAAGAAAGAGGCGCATTCCTCCGTGTCGACGGGTTAGCCTTTCGCGGACCCATGAATTGAAGATTTATGGCGGCGGGCGCCCGGGCACGGTGAATACGACTCTCCCCCTCATGCAGCGGGGATGAAGTGAGAAAACCTGTGCAAAATTATTAAATTAAATGAAGGTATATTTCTCGAATATACAATACTGTGAGGGTCGGATCAGATTCGCAGAGTTTCTATATATAAAACAGATCCAGTTACCGACTGGGTAGTAAAACTTATAGATCGAGAATCAATGTATGTAACACTTAGATATAAGCACATTCAAAGGAGCACGCCATGGTTCGACGCGCGCATCCTGTATCACGACGTCGACGACGAGCAAAGTACCAGAAAAGGGTTTCGCGCCAAAACAAGAGTTTATACGGGAAAACTTCCCGCGCGCCACTGCAGGATTTGCGCGCTGTACTATGCCTACAACGAGTGCGAGTGAGAGCGACGATACCTCTCTCTCTAACACATTGACACCCTATGCCAATCTCCAGTATAAATAGCCCTGCGAACGGACAAAATCTATCATTACACTGGTAGCGATCAGACGAGTGAAAGCTCTGCCCGAACTGGGATTGGCATGGGTATATCTATGTATATAACCTAATAAATGCCATTTAGAATTTTGAATACATCTCTCTCCATTGACTTGTAAATCCATTTGAATTCATTTATCGTGACTTTTTAATACACTTAAATGTGCCTAAGAATCTCTTCATAGCTGAACTTAGAAATAATTCAAATTAAGAGCAAATACAATAGAAAAGAATATTTCACTTCATCTGATTATATTAATTAATGATCAATACCAATCAATTCAGAGATTTATTATACTTATAAATTCTCTCTTGAACAAGTTTTAAAGTAAACTCAAAAAATTTTAATATTTGAATTTCATCTTAATTTTCTATTCATAAAATTAAGACAATTCAATATTACACAAGCAAGTATACATTTCAATTATTCATCTAATCATTGATCTACTCATATCATCGACATATGATCACTATCATACGGAACAATGACTGTGAGAGATTGAACTGTATTGTACTTTTCGATAATCGTTTAGTTGGATTCCTACTATATTAACCGAGATTGATAGCTCTGACTGCAGTGCGCTTTTGGAGTATCATTCTCAATAACCAAAACTCATTACATTCATTCAAGTCTGAGACCGGGTTGCAGTGCGCTTCTTGTTAAAGACTGTCATTGATAGAATTTGTTGTCTGGGTTGTATTGCACTTCTTGGAAACCATTCTATCTACTCATATTTGCAACTATTCGAAGGAGAAAGAACTTGAAAATCATAACGTGCAAATCTGACCCGTTACAATAATTGAAAAAACTTGCAAACTAAACTTAATGCTCTGTGAGTCGAGCGGACTATGTGCCTTGCAGGCTGCTATGCTGAGGAATTCACTTAAGGACTAATAACAAGGAATAACAGAATTGAATTGACTGAAATTATTTTGACTAGGAAGAAGAAAAATTAATTATTGCTTTGGAATGAAAAAATGACTCTACAATAGCGCAACAAGCGAAGAAGAAGTGTGTGGATAGAGCGTCGAAGTAGGCGGCTTAATTCTACTCAGTCTTGAGCTCCTTGCGAATCCTGGATGTCGGTTTAGCCTTGGTCGTCAACGTGATCGGCAGGTTCCATGAGCAGCAGAATGAGCTCAGTGACAGCTCGCTGATACCGAGGCGCTGCAGTTTTGACATCCACCACTCGTACCAGCCCATCGTTGCCGAAATGAACGGCGGTGACTCGTCCAAGAGGCCACTTGGTGGGTGGCGTCAGCTCGTTGGCCACGAGCACCATGTCGTTGACGCTGAGTTGCCGTTGCGACGTCAGCCATTTTCCACGTTGTTGATAGTGGTGCAATACTTCTTTCCTCCATCACAACCAAAAGTCATTCTTAAATCGTTGAATAAGTATTTATCTGGAACTAGCTTCATGAGTGAGGTTTTGATCAAATAGTTCTGGGATCGCCGCAAGAGAGCGGACAATGAGAAAATGGGCGGGAGTGAGCGCAATCAAATTTGAACCCTCTGAAGACTAAGGGAATATGGGTCATGAATTCAAACACGCTTCAATCTGTGTTGTGAGCGTTCTCAGCTATTTAGAGGTCAGGGTTGCGTCGCCAATGACTCTGCACAGATGACGTTCAAAACTCGGAATCGCTCTCAAACCACCAAATTGTGGCATACGAGGTGGCGAAAAGTGCCACTTGATTTTACATTGGCCAACATCTCAGCGATTTCCACAGAAAACGACGATGCTTAACTAAACAATCTAGCGAGCTCTTCACTAGCTGCAGTGGAATTTCGACCATTATCACTGTATAGATCCGCACACTGACCTCGGCGCGAAACAAAGCGTCGAAATGCTGTAAGAAAGGCTTCAGTCGTCAGATCCGAAACAAGTTCGATATGAATACCCTTGGGCACCTTACAAATGAATATTGCGAAGTAGCCTTTTGTTGTCTTCGAGCCTCGTGCTCTGGTAGACAAAATTGAGATAGGCCCTGCATAGTCGACACCGGCGGCTTGAAAAGTCATGGTAGGTGTGACTCTAACTTGAGGCAGTGGAGCTATTTGTTCCACAGCAGGCCGCGCTGTGTGTCGGAGACATCACGTGTATCGACGACAGATGCCTTGTACTATGCGCGTGATCCGTGGAATCCAGAATCGCTGATGCAATTGACTCAGCATCAGCTGCGTTCCTCCGTGCAAAGTGATGATATGAAGTAGGGCTACCATGCGTTTGACGAAAGGGTTATTCGGTGGCAATATGATTGGACGGGCCTCGTTATATGGGATTACCGCATTGTGCAATCGACCATCATCATGCCGCAAGATTTCCGGACAAATGAAAGGAACTAGTCGACGAATCTGACTCTTACTGCGTACCGACTGGTTTTTCGATAAACTTTCGAGTTCATCTCTATAATGACTCTGCTGGATCAGTTTGAAGAGCGCTCATTCCGCTGCTCGAAGCTCCGCAGCACTCAGGAAAACTAAACGACGCTAAGCAATTTGGCGTTGCTTCTCCAACGCAACACGTAGGCAACAATACGAATTATTTTATTATACGACGATTATCTGAGGAGGAACTCACTGACGGACGACTTTGCATTAGAATTCAAAACTGCAAACGCCTTCACTTCTAATTTTCTTGACGGCCTTGTATTGTCTTGCGACTGCCACAGTCGCTTTGTGTGAGCCATTCTGGTCCATCCCACCACAGTTTTGACGTCTGCAGTTCCGCCACGGTCACCCTTCGGGTTGCACGATCCGACGGATTATCGTGAGTTGGCGTATGCGCCCAGTTTGCGTCTGGCAACAAACGCACAATCGAACTTACACTATTGGCGACGAACGTTTGCCAGCATGCCGGTGGACTGGCGAGCCAGTCGAGGACCATCTTCGAATCCGACCAACAAAAAATTCTCGTCGCTCTGTGCACCAAGTTAGACTGGAGATATATGACCAAGCGGACGAGCGAAACAGCTTGCACAGTTCGAACCTAGGAATGGACAGCGTCTTCGCGGGAGCGACTTTGTTTTTCGACATGACGAGATATGAGCAACGACTTGGAACAACGAAATACACTGCTGCTGCATAAGCCTTCTCGGAAGCGTTTCCAAATCTATGCAGTTGATGGTTCGTGGCAGCTGTCAATTGCAACCAACGAGATATTGTGATACCAGTCAACTGCGGCATCTGAAGACGCGAATCGTGCTATTCTCGGAGTAACTCGCCGTCGATTGGCGTATCCCAATCAAGTTGAAGCAACCAAATTCTTGTAGGAATATAAGGCCTTGCACCAAAAACGGTGATAGCCAACCTAGCGGATCCAACCGCTTAGCGACCTCCGAATGAACTGCTTAGAAATCACTTCTGGAGTAGAGGAGCTTCTGGTAATCTGACATAAGACGAGAAGTTATCCGACAACGGCATCCAGCGTATGCCCAACGTAGAAACAGCATCCTGGATATCGACTGATATCTCCATTTTACCAGCAACTGACAGCCCTTGGAGCAGCTGCACGTGATTTTTTCTAACGTTTCGGGATGCCACACTATCGCTTGCCATTTTTTATCGTCCTTGTGAACTACGATATGACGATACATCTTGACAATATCTGTGGTGAATGCGAAACGAAAACATCTCCACCTGGACAAGATAATGGCTATATCTGTTCGGGTTTTGGGGCCAGCTAGCATAAAATCATTGAGACAATATCCATTACCACATTCTTGCGAAGCATTGAAGATCACACGAATCTTGTTCGTCTCCTCTTTGAATACAGCATGGTGAGGTAGGTAGACAGCTGCTGTAGGTAGTTAGTGCAAACTTCCCGAGACAATTGAGGAAAACGAAAAATCACCGAATTCTGCATGTTTTTGTTGTTTATTAATTCGCACCCTAATTTTACAATAATCAAAGGAAAACTAGAGAACTGCAAATAAGTGATTGGTTCAAACCAGATTCTAAAACCAATGATTTACGTAATCTTACTCATGAAATTAAAATACTCCTTAGAAGCAGGCATCTCAGGAAACTGTTATCCAATACTGAAATCGCGGAGATTTATGCATTCAGTGGAAAATAAATTTAGTAACTTTAATATTTTCTTATAGAAAGAATCCATATCAGCAACAGATTTTATGAATTCTTCCAAGAATTTCTCACCAGATGGAAATAAGTTCACAATAATATTCATCAATATCGATTCTGTTGTTATGGTCCAGCCTTGCTCCGCCCATTTTTTTGAAATTCTAAAATGACGAGAGACGCATCGCACGTTTGTGCTGCACATTTTCCCACATGCTACCCGAGTTGCGTCAAGAAACAACATTAGAGTTAAGCACATATGGATGAATGACAGATTATGTGTACGAGTGCAAGAATGCGCTCATAAATTTTAGACGCTTAATAGTACCAAGAGTACAAAAAGCATTGTTAAATAACTAAATAAAAAAAATAGAGAATGCGCTAAGTGAGACGCATCCATTCGACGGATGGCGAGTCGCACGTAGTGAACGGGAATAATGGGGACAGCTTCCATTTTTCTTGCAGCTGCCCAACGTTGGAGAGTATGGATGTCGACTATAAGATATTCTTTTATCGGCCTGTGTCAAACCTCGAGCAGCCAGCGGTCGCTCATGCGAAAATGTTATTTTATAAGTGCTAGTTGCACACGGCAACTGCGCAGCTCCGAATTAGCTGGAACGGCCATAGAATCTCATCGGCACGTATTAGTTGGCAAGCAGCCAGCGGGATATTGACCAGCGGCAAGCAATACAAAATGAATAATTCGTAAGATTTAACCAAGATAAGCGAGGAAGCGATTTCTGCCTAAGCGTTGTTATTTTCAATTCCCTATAACAATAATATTCTGGTCACACATGTGTGACATTCGAACAAATACAGTTAAGATTATTGTGAGTAGGCCGATGCGCTATAAGTAAGAATATATATATATATGTGTGTGGGTGATTCTCTGTCAAGTGAGAGTGAAAATGAAAAAAAATTCTGAAATTTTTCTCATGAATTCCAGGAGACTCCATCATGTCCCCTGATTTTTTTCAGAATTTTTTTGACCCGATGTCCCATCCTCCCAGAGGCTCCAAGTTGTGAAGTTAGCAATCTTAGAAATTTTATGAGGACCTTTGAGCTCAATTTTGAGCTATCTAGAGGTATTTTAGAGCAAAAGCTCAACTTTTTTACTGGAAAAATACCAATTTTTCTATAAAAATTGGTTCCAGGGTCATTTGTAGACATATAACTATCACTTAACTTATTTCCAGGCTTAAAACTGAGCAAAAAGTGGTTTTGCTCACCTGGACCATAATGTGATACATACCCAAAGAAAGCTTATTTTATTATCAAAATGTCCTGACTAGTAACAGAGTGCTGCATTTGGTCTATTTTTTGTAATCAACCAATGTACTATGGTAATTAATGAAAATACTCTAAAAATGGGTGACCGCATACGCCGCTTATATATATGCATGTTACTCTGGTTTTCTCATAGAATTTGATTATTTCGTGTCACTTGTACTTGGATACAAGTTGTTACTACTTTTTATCCAAGCCCAGAGTGGGAAGTCGTGAACCGTGTCTTTTTTGATAAATTAAGTTCACATATGAGTGGCGTATGCATTTACCCATTTCTAGAGTATTTTCATTAATTCTCATAATGTATTGGTTGATTACGAAAAAAAGATCAAATGCAGCACTTTGTGACTAGTCAGGACATTTTGGTAATAAAATAAGCTTTCTTTTGGTACGTATCACATTATGGTCCGGGTGATCGAAACCACTTTTTGCTCAGATTTAAGGTGCTTTCGGCGCTCAGTGCCGAATCATATGCTTGGTTCCGAGTGGGCTTCAGATAACACCATGGTATATCTAACTATTATATGAAGAGGATACGTTTGTTTGTATGTTCGCGAAAATCTCAAAAACTACTGAACCAATCGCCTCCAAATTTTGACAGTAGCTTCCCTATGTACCCTGAAGTGTCATAGGCTATGAAGATTAATCATTATATAATTAGGATCGTTTCTATGCAAGATGTGGGACCAACATGCAAATCAGCTCTGGCTTCACTCTTTGGCCGCTAGGTGGCGAGACGCTGTTTTAGCCATTCACGCAGCTGAAGTGGTGCGGTCTGGCCTATAAGTATAAGGCAATCAGTGTTGAAGTCCTCGATTTTCTCATTGAGAACTTTTAACCGGTCTTCCTATTGTGACTCCCGATATCATAGCGGTGTAATCGATTGCTTAAATAATCAAACTCGCATATATTTTTTCAAGAAATTATTTTTAACGGCTGGAATATGCCTTAATTTGAAGCTCCGGCTTCTCTCTTTGGCCACTAGGTACCGAACCGATGTACGAGCCGTTCACGCGGTTTCTTTTGCTATTACAATCAACAAGGTTCAAGGTCAGACATCTAAATTTGTCGGAATTGATTTACGCTTAGATTCTTTTCCACATGGGCAGTTGTATGTTGGAATTTCTAGAACGGGCAAATTGGACAGTTGATAATTATCATTTGAATTCTATTAACTTGAAGAGCGGGCGAAGCCGCGACGGGGGATGCTAGTTGATATATATTGAGCATGAATTCTATCTTTATTAATTCTCATCGCATTGAAAGGAATTAAACTGAAAAACTATAGAATAATGATTATTATTCATGAAACTTGTAACTCTACTCTTGAAACTATACACATTGAGATGACCCTTATCTGACGAAAGTGGCAACACTGTAAGCCATACAGTGCTCCGGTCGGTAATCGGTATGCTTGGCCCATGCATTCATCCGGCATTACATTTTCAGAGTTGTTTTCTTCTAAGTAATGTCTGTTCTTTGCGCATAATTTTTACTCAAAGATGTCTTACAACATACGAAAAACAATCGGAAAAAATAAAGGCCAGTTTATTAAAAATTCTGTGAAAACCAAAATACAAAAATTATTCTCTCATCCATCGATAGGAAGACGCATAACCTCTAAGCCTTCACAAATCGAGGTTAGTATTCTTGAACTGAATTGAATAAAATGTTCTCTTGTGAAAGAGAATTTATTAAAATACAGTTTTCTTCACTGAATCATTTGAAAATTGTGAAAAGCTCGTTTCATTGTAACAGGATACTGGAATCAATGGGAGATGTCGATTTGAGGATATACGAGGACGTAGAATAATTGATGTTCAAAAAGTTGTTGAAGACATGTGGTAATGTCTCTGTAATAAACCAACTTCACTACGTCATTTGGTAGACAAGAAGCAATAAGGAATAGCAAGCCAGTGGTTGATAAAATGTATGTCATGTACAAAATTAATCAATGTTGAAACTTCAAAAAAATCTTCCAATCGATTTCACGACTCAAATTTGAAACTGGCAATTGGTGAGTGAATACTGTAATTTTAATACTGCATTGTTAGTAATGCCGTTTACTAATGAGAAGTATTTATTTTAGACATCATGATTATTGTTTATGTTTCTTTATATAGGTTCACTTGATGCTGGAATAGGACAAACAAAATTGAATACATTTCTTTCTGCTTTGAATGTGCCTGCTGTAGATGATAAATCATTCAAGAGATATGAGAGGCAAGTTGGTTCTGCCGTAGAAGAATTGGCAGAAGATTCATGTATTCAAGAAATACAAAATGAAAAAGTATTAACGCTTCAACATCTGGATTCAGAGTGAGCTAAAAATTATGTAGTGATCATTCCATTCAAGTTTATATTAATTAATAACATGGGAGTAATTGAACATAATATAGTGGTAATGAATTAATGATTAATGAAGCGTAATTGATTTTATTGGTTATGTTGAAAATGAATCTGGATGCTTGGTGTTGCGATTATTTATCAAGTGTTTATTAATTAATCAAGTGTAATTCAGAGATTATTTTAAATTAGTACTTAAGGCAAGATATAACCAACAGGATATATATATATATATATATATATTACAGGTGCCACGCGCGAATCTTCAGTGTGCGCCGAAGCGTAATCGATCGAGCAGCGGCTCGATCACCCGCCGCGACCCTTCGTGCCCTTTTGTGCCCTTTGTGCCCGGTGCCCCGGCGTCAGCGCCGACGCCCTGACCGGCGACCGCCGACCCGGCTACAGCAAGGCCCGGACGCCGACCGCCGGCATTTTCCAGAGCGCCGACTCCGACGGCTCCCTTATACGAGCAGCTACAACCAGGTTGCTCTCTCCGCGTTGCCCTCTCTCTCTCTCTCTCTCTCTCTCTCTCTCTCTCTCTCTCTCTCTCTCTCTCTCTCTCTCTCTCTCTCTCTCACTCGACCGCGCCGCGCCGCGCCCTTTCCTAACATCATGTACCCCTTTGATTGTAAATAAACGGTTCTAGATTTGACGTCCCAAGGATAATCAATTTAGCGACGACATTGAGACTTTTGAGAGAGCTAAGGTTGTTTGTTGAAGGTTTTTGTAATAGCCTACTCTTATTTAAGTCTATATTACCTGAAAGACGAAAGGAAAAAAAATCATTTAGTCAGAATGCTTCAGTAACTGATTATTTAGAAAAAGGAGATATAATGATAGCACATAATGCTTTGAATGATGTTATAATGTTGAATAGATTAATAAGAAAATTATGTGAAGAAAAATCTGTACTGATAACATTCAGTCAAAGTGTTGATTATACACTTAATTTCAGAAAGGAAAAGAAAAAAAAATTTCGTTATTGGATATCCATATTTCTAAAGGTATGATTAACAAAATATCGAAGACTGGTATGAATAGGTCAATCCTTGAAAAAGCATGTGAAAGTGGAGGGTTAGAAGGTTTACAAATTTTGTTAGGAGAGAATGTGAGTGGAAAACCACGAGTCACTAATAATAAAAAATGATTGAGTCTATATTTAATCAATTATCTAAGCGTTAATGTAATTCATAAGATATGAAAATATTGAAATTTGAGTACTAGACCATGAATAATTAATAAGTAAAATTACTGATCTGTAATAAAAAGAAATGATTCATCAAAATATTATATTTTAAATAAAGTTTATTCAACTATCAAAGCGTATTCTCTCATGTAATTCCCTTTTGGATGTTCATAGACTTCTTTCTTTCATAAAAAAAAATTTTAACAACTCAAATTGATGTGAATCTCAAATGAGATGCTTCATTCATTCCATCACGTCATTTGGTTTTGAACACTGCAATCAAAATTGCCGCCGATGCGATGTTGCCAAATTTGTTCCGGGCATGCGCAGGACCCATTATTTATTATGATGAAACTTCGCTTCCATTCATTCCTCGTACATTTTGTCTTTTATTTGGCCCGCAACCCATGTTTTTTTATGATAATGACGTATTCCCTGACAAAAAAGCTATAATTTCCTATTTTTTGATAATTTTCTGTCCATTTATGTTCAAATAAGAGTCATTTCTTGGCCAATACCCATAAGAGCGTGTGTAATAATAACGTTTTTCTGAATAGTCCTGGAGCTAGCCCCCTTCCCGTTGGCCAGAGGAGGTCCCCGGTAGATAGATAGTGAATCTTATGTATTTTTTTCCGTAGAATCCGAATTTGTTGGTTTGAAGTCTGTAAAACTGGTACAATTTGTTTAAACCGCGATTGTTTAAACAAATAAGATAATAACACTTTTTTGGTTCGGAAAAATTTTTTTCATAAAATTTAGCTCATTTTAAGAAGAAAAGTTCCTATGCACTATCCATGAATAATGCTTGTATCTAAAGTTATAAATTATCACAAGTTGAAAAATACCACTTTTCGGTGGTCTTTGTTGCTCTGCCATGGCAACAACAATAGAAT
>JAJGXB010000009.1:753234-787552 GCA_020882725.1 Aphelinus certus
TTCACAATTTTTTGAGACAATTTTTGATTTTCCGGGAAACTTGGGAAATGGGATTTTCAAAAATGTCTCAAAAAATTCTGAAAAAATTTGACAATATTCCTCGAGCGATTCTAAGGCATTTTTGTTCTTATAAATTTTTTTCTAAAGTCCATAGATTTTGAGAAAAAAATTGATGAAGATTGAAAAAAAAAAAATTCGTTTTTTCCGCCATTTTGTAAAGAAGAGATGGTTCAAGGTCAACAAAAAAATTCCCTGTTAAACTTCAACTTCCATGATCACCTTTGGTCACGGTCGCAAGGTGATATCTTCACCGTAACACTTCGAAAAAAAATCCTGAAAATTTTTTTTTTTCGAAAATTTAGGTGCTTTTTATGTTTCAATCGAGCATATCTCTTCTCCTGTAAAATGTATCATGATTCTGGAAACGGATTCTAAAAGAGCATGAAATTTTACATCAGAATATGTGGTTTAAAAATTTTTTCAACGCCAATTACATAGAAAATAATCACTCTGAAAACGTGCAAGAAATTTTGACATTTTGGACGTTAACGGGTTAAACCAGTGTGTACAGCTTCTTTACCAATAGCTTTGGAGCCGGTCAGCAGATATGGGATGATTTGTCGTAAAATCGAGCCCAAAAAACTGCCAATACCCGAACCTTGCTGAAAAGATGACCCAACGAAGACGTTCCTCACTTTTTCAAGCCTACCACCAGTCGTAATAATGAACGTAATAACTCATATAGCATACCTTATCTATTTCGTTTAAAGTGAAGCGTAATCGTCAACGTTCTATACTCGAATGGTATCCTGATACCATGTTGATCTCTTATATCAATTACGATATTTTGAAAAATGTGCTGCATCATGAGAATGCATTTAATCCAAGCGAATTTGTTAACTACGTTAGTACCAAATTTATATCACGAATTTTCCAGAGTAACGATACAAAGAAGGACAGCTTGTGTATCTCCAGCGCTGTATGGTTCACAAATATCTGTATATGAGCAAATCTCTGGGAGTTTTAAATTTTGAAGTTCAAATTGAAAATCGTCAAATTTAAGAGCACATTCATGAAATTTTGGGTAAAGTCTTTACTAAGTCTATAAATGAACAGATTATCGCTGATCGTTTTTTAAGACATGCTCCGAAAGTTACAGAGAAACAATGTCTACAACAGCATACGTGCAGAAGTGAATAGGTCTCAATACTGATTTTTGCAAAGAAAAATGCTATCTTTTGAAGATTTTACCCCTTACAAGTGTCGCTATCTCACTCTTGAGTAGCGCTAAATTTTTTCAAAATAAAAAAGCCTTGTTTCGTTCCTTTTTTTCGAAAAATTCTCGCTCCTAGTGGGTATGTGATAGTGAAACTTCTAGAAAATATATTTCCTTTGAAAAAAATTGTTCAAGATTTTCTGTACAGTAATGTAAAGTAATGTGAAGGAAATATGACCAAGGTTGAAATTACAAATGATGTTTTAATTCTTAAAATTATTACAAATAACAAAATAAAGAATTTTAAATGAAAGTATCTTGCCGGCTCAATGTCAAATACGTCACGTAGGTCATTAATGTAAATGCAGAAAAGAAGCGGCCCAAGGACTGATCTCTGTGATATACTAAGATTCGTGGTGAGCCACGATGATTTGCCAAAACTCTTAGTTATTTGTGGTTGAGATATGAGTGAAACCACGAGAGAACAGTTCTAAAGCCGATATAATTCAAATGCTTCGGTATTCTGGTATGGGAAATCTTTTCAAAGGCTTTATTTAAATTAAAAAGCAGAAGTGAAGTCGGTTCCTTTCTGTCCATGCCTCGTCAAATGACCTCTGTTATTTTGCAGTGCAGTTTGGATGGAGTGGTTTGGACGAAAACCAGCCTCGGATCTAGCCAGTCGGAAAGCCAGTCTAGGATCAAGGATGTTGTTGATTCTGAGATAGTTCATGACTTGGTCGTTAACTATCTTCTTAAGTAGCTCAGACAAGAAACTCAAGAGGGCAATAAGACGTCAACGACAACGACGGCAACGACGGAAGAGCACTCTCCTTCAGCGGAAGAACATGATCGCTCTCTCAGAAAAACAGGAAGATTTCTTTGCGCTGGGACGAGTTGATTAGGTTCTCGATTTTATCTCCAATTACAGGCAGATAACTAAAAATGGCACTCTCAGGTATGCCATCGTCATCAACTGATTGAGAAGTGGATTGAGAAATGCTCAGAATAACATCATTAATATTAATTTTCTGGAAACGAAAGCTGTCTTTATCTGAAACGGAAGAGATAATATCCCGGTGAACCAGAGCATCCTCATTGCGTAAGATAGACACCTTCGCAAAATGGATGTTCAGATCTTCTGGCGTAAGCCCATCCAAGTCCTCCCTTTACGTAGGTAAGAGATCAAGGTTGCGCAGTTCTTTCCAAGCCGTATTAGTGTCAAGTGCTTCTGACAATTTACTCTAGAGGAACTCGGTAAGTGCCCGAGTCATTTTGCTATCGAAAAGATCACGCAGCCTTTGAAATTCAATGATCAGGTCTTCATCCCCTATCCGAGCGTAGCGTTTATACGTCGCATCCGCTTTCTAGTAAAACAGTGCTAACTCAGCATCAATCCACGACAGCCTATTCTTTGTGTTCTTATATTTTTTGTTATATATATGGGCTATTTCATGTCAATTCAGCATGACAAAAGGAGAATGCCCATGACAATAAGGATTTTGCTCTGGCAAAAGATCGCACAAAACCTTGCCTGGAATTTAGAGTATAATTTTCTGATTGTAATGAGCGCAAAATGAGCTTTGCCAACTGTGGGGAAGGTCATTAAATAATAGAATGAAATTTTGAAGTCTGATCGAACCGAACGGTACTACTGAAACGAGAAACATATTTACTTGAGAAAAAATAAGGCATTTAGCAACGAATTCATCAGAGATGAGGGTAATCGTATGGAATGCTGTATTGAAAATAAGCATTTTCTTCAAAGTTTCTTTGAAAATACCCACTTTTGATCAATTCATTCGGATACGTCAAGATAGAGATGTTATCTTTTAAGGGTGCGAATGACAGAAAACCTGTTTTGCACGATCAAAAGAAGACAAGCTTCAGAATACTTGATCTGTAGAAAATAATAACTTGACTAAGCTTTGAAAGAACTTGGTACTATGATATTTATGGGGCATTATCAGCTACGTACACAATAAAGTTTCAAATCCGCTTACTCTGGAGAGCACTCCGGTGTACTGCACTAATATAGTCACAGTCTAGAAATGTGAATATACGTGATTAACGTTTGAAGTCGGTAAATAAGATACTGCGTACTGCAGGTTACCATAGACGTCAATAGTAAACACAACCAGCAGATTGATGTGAAAGCTGCATTCAGGTGCACTGTTACACTGTCACTCATTTACAATTTGAGTAACTGCGAGATGAATTTTTGCATCCATTTCACTAGAGTGTTCTTCAGAGTAAAAACGGAATTGAAACATCATCGTGTGTAGCTGATCGAGTTTTAATCGGGATGCAACAGTATTCAGATAAGTACACTCTTAAGGGGTAATGAACCTTTGTGACTTTTTTTTCCAATTTTTTTTTTATTGGCTTAAACACTCCATAAATTACCTAAGAATGATATAAAATGTCAATCAAGTGGGGGAAGAAGTTCTAAGTGCCTCATAAAATTGATTCTCTGAACAGAGTCGTAAAGTATTAGTACAGTACTCCAAACTTTGAACGCGTTTATCTCGAAACCATCTTTTTTGACATCAGCCTACCGCTAGCGTCGTCAATTTTCAACCGATTCACTTCAAATTTTTACTGTAGCCTGGAAACATGATTTTTAAGTGAACGTCGTACGATTTTTTCGATATTTTGATTTTTACCGATTTTCGATCGATTTTTTTGCGAAAAAAAAAAATTCAAATTGACGCCATTTGGCCCCAAATTCGAATTTCAAAAAAATGGCCCAACGTTCACTGAGTTTTCTATTTTACTTCGAAATCCCGTTTGATTTTTTGTTCTAAGTTCAAAATGGTGACCTGTAGCGGTAGGCTAGCGAAGAAAAAGTAAAAAATTTTTTTCTGCTTTGACAAGCTGGTACGCCGCCATTTTGTATTTTTTGGAAAAAAGAAAGTGTGTTTTTTGTAGTTGGAGAGTAGTACTTTCATATGCAACAAACACCATATTTATAGGATTTTTCCTGCGCTGATGGTAAGTGTTTGAAAATGACCTCGAAATCGGAGGTCATAAAGGTATATTACCCCTTAACCTGTACTTTTCGATATCTTTTTCATGGAAGAATGTAATTCTTTGTTGACAATTTTATATTCCAAGTAAGCTGTACAGGGCCAGGAATTTTATTATCAGCGAATAGTTATTAAAAGAAAAGAAAATTCAAATTCAAATTCTGTAAGTAAAGAAAATTCACCATTACAGTATATGCTGTGATTTATACGTGTTTAGAATTGAAGTTTTCATAGTAGAAATTCAATTCTGACACTGAACTGATGTACAATTGCAGTGTATTTGTGTCACTAGTGCTTGGATACATGTTGTTACTGCTTCAGTGTCCAAGCACAGAGTGAAAAGTCGAGAACCGTGGCTTTCTTCCATATATTGTATGTTTTATTTAATGTGATGAAATATTATAGTCAATTTTGAGAAATATACATGTTATCGACTCTTTCCATGTGTCTTCCAGGATTAAATGTGATGTAATATCCAGTGCCAAGACTGAAAGTGCAGTGCAGTGAGTGAAAATACGTCTCAGACGACATATTGTCATTTGGGACACTATCGCCACCTCCAACCAAGATACATTAATGAATATCTTGGAAGTTTGGGAGCATTGAACCCTGGGACACACTACCCGTGACTCGAATAAACATCAAAAAAGTTTTAGTCAAGATTTGATACCTGAATCCCAAGTGGTCTCCTACAGTAAGTCTATACGTGAGTAACTGTTCAGCGAAAAGTTTAGTTTTCTCAGGGTTGTAAGAGTTTGCCAATAACTACAAGTGAACCATTTTAAAGCTCTTTGTCAGTAGAACCAAATAAATTTTGTTCGGTCTAAAAATATCATGGCGTACAAGTTGGAATTGATTGATATGTACTGGAAAATTCACTGAGCAGTTGATAGGATCTGATTTCGAGGGTGGAAAGTATTTTTCCATAAAATATTGACAATTTAGAACATCTTTTATTCTTATACCTTTTTTGATTTTTTTGACTATTTTCTGAGTGAATCAAGCCACAAAGTTGATAGAAATTTGAAATCTCAATAATCAAGCTATAAGAAAATTGTCTCAGAAATGGATTTAAATATCTGAGAAAATTCTATTGCGCCATGGAGATCAAGGTACAAAAATTGGCTAGAAAGATTTCTCGAAATGAATTTCGTCATGCTGAATTGACGTAAAACAGCCCATGTATTTCACTCAAATAGGGTAAAACATGGAATAAACGGAAAAAAGTCAGTTCTCGACTTTTTACTCTGTGCTTGGATACTGAAAGAATAACAACATATATCCAAGCACAATTGACACAAATACTCTGCGATTGTATGATAATTTGATATTCGAATTAAATTTCACTTACAAGAACTTCAATTCTACCAACTTGTTGTCCTAAATCAGACAA
Source organism: Aphelinus certus (assembly GCA_020882725.1). Classification (NCBI taxonomy): domain Eukaryota; kingdom Metazoa; phylum Arthropoda; class Insecta; order Hymenoptera; family Aphelinidae; genus Aphelinus; species Aphelinus certus. Next base: position 758,870 of record JAJGXB010000009.1, read on the forward strand.
TGTACGAATAACAACAAAAATTCACTACCTACAGTTTATCTCTTGTTCCAAAAAAAATTCTGGCCCTATACAGCATACCTGGAACATAAAATGGATTACAAAGAATTATCTTATAAAAATACATGTACATAAGTGTAGGTTGAGTTAACTTATCTCAATATTGTATCATTTCCACTGAAAATTGATCAGCTGTACCGGATGAACTTTCAAACCTGCTCCTACTATGGAGAACAATACAGTGAATTTGATGTAAGAATTGTTCTGACAATTGATTTAATCACTAGATTGCAACTCACACGTCCCATTGGTTATGTTTTTATGTTTACTAACGACGCCCATGGTAACCTGCAGCACAGAATCTGTATTACAGATAGAATCCAGCAGTAAACACAATCAGTTTGACGTGTGAGGTGCAAACAAGTACTAATCCATTATGCACTGTGGCTTCCACAAAGTTAAATCAACTGTGAGAACAATTTTTACATCAATTCCACCGTATTGTTCTTCATAGTAGGAGCAGGCTTGAAGCTTCATCCGGTGCAACTGAACAATTTTCAATGGAGATGATACAATATTCTGATAAGTTTACTCAACTTATATTTATGTACATGTATTTTTATAAGATGATTCTCCGTGATTTATTTCATGTTCCAGGTATGCTGCATAGAGCCAGAATTTTTATTGAAACAAGAGATAAACTGTAGGTAGTGAATTTTTGCTGTTATTCGTACATGGTCTGATTTTGGACAACAAGTGGGCTGAATTGGAGTTCTTATAAATGAAATTCTATGATCGTCACAATCTAAGTGTATTAGGAAATAAAGGTGATATACATCCATCAAGGTACAATAGTACAAGCGGTATTGTGTATCTTCCAGGGTTGCCTGTGCTTTATTAGTTCATTTTATTTTATTTGAATGGTTGTAACTGGATCACCATTCTGAGGCGTAGCTTATTTCAAAGATTATGTGAACCAAGGATTGATATAAAATTTGTTCGGTCCAAATTAAAGGTGGCAATGAAGTCTATTTTTATGTATACGTGTAGATACATGATCAAATGATTAGAAAATATCAGTTTTGTGGTTAGGAAGTTACTCTTTTATAAAATATATGTGATTTATATGAACTTTTATTCCTATGAATTTTTAGATTTGATGAATATTTCATGAGTAAATCAGGCCATGAAGTTGATAAAAATGTGAATGTTATCAAAATTCAGCGATGAGTGAATTTTGTTATGTATAGGCATGAAAAATCTAAAAAAAATAGGAATTGTCAAGATGACCATTTACAACAAATTGGGTAAAAAGAATGGAAAAAATTTGTCTCCATGCTGAGATGGTGTGAAATGACATATATTTTTTTCGAATTCACTCGGCAATTCATGTACATCGTGTTACTCGCGTCCAGGCGCATATTTGCATGCATTCTTATGTTCTATCATTTCGAAATATATTCATGCTATTTCCAACAACTAATATTTGTTGCTTTCCAATTATTATAATTTACGTAATAGGTTGCTCTTACAGCAGCCCCCCTAATAAATTTTATCAATTACACAGCTCCACAAAAAAAAAATTGAACCAGAGACTGGACCACCCTACTTCTATGTATTCTTGGCTGCTGAATCCGAATCCGAGGTCCGTTTAGCTCCATCACCTCTGCGTTTAGACATAACCTCAAAAAAATTTTTAAAAATCATCATTTTTGTTGAGATATTCTAACATTATCAGCTCTGATGAGCTTGTGCGCATGCGTGAGCGCAGCGCGGTACTGGCGGCAGACCGCCGTGCCCACTTGATCGGTGTACACCGAGTTGACCAGTCGACTTCACGGTTTGTCTGTATATGAGTGTAACGGTACCTCCTTTTACACGGTGGATTCTTTTAGAAACGGCAGTTGTCATAAAGGTAGTACGGTGGTAGATTATTCAATAAACTCTTCAAAACCTCATGTACACTTGTGTCCACTCTGTTTCTTACCCCGCCTGGTCGTTAAAAACTATTCAATTATGCAAAACAGAAAATTTTTTCAGATTTTCTGTAAAAAATTAGATAGAAACTATTCCTGATGTTTTTTCAATTTGTCGCATAGTTTGCGAGTGAAAAATTGATAAAATTATAAATTTTGAATCCGGTCCACTTGCCGTCAAACTTTCTGAATTTTTCACTCAAAAACTATATGTCGGCCGCCATATTTTTGAGGTTATGACTAAACACAGGGGTGATGGAGCTAAACGGACCTCGGATTCAGATTCAGCAGCCAAAAATACATATAAGTATGGTGGTCCAGTCTCTGATTCAATTTTTTTTTGTGGAGCTATGTTATCAAAGCATAATTGAATATAAATTATTACTAGCTACATCAAACGCGCTGCACGCGATCTACATGTATGCGTTTCAAAACCATATTTCAATTATTTTTTCCACGAATCTTGACCATAATCGTTCTGACGTATATCTCAATTCATTTCATGATGCGAATTACTAAAAGCTAAATGAATAACCGAACCCTAAATTCTCATGATCCGTGTAAAAACTGTATAAGAGTATTAGAAAGAACTATCGAGCACTGACATCTTCTTCTATTTGAATAATTCTGAGCTATCGACACTTGAGCTCGCAAGACGATTTCAGATTTTTAATACTAAACTATTCATCAAACCACATAACACATAAAACTTACAAATCAGACATCTTAACCTAACAGAGTTATCCTATCCGGCAACTGTTCAAAACTAAAAGGTAGCCTAAAATATCTACGTACCATAAATCAAATTCACATACCTACAATTATAGTTTTGAAAATAAATTGTCAATACTTATGACAGCATCATCAAAGAAACTGACTATGCTAACCTATAATATCATGTCATCGGCTACTCTATATCTATATATACATCTATCATACATCTATCACTCTATATCTATATACACCCCACTACAAATCTTGTGGTTAGATCTACACCAATCAAACCACGAGTTAATGCCTTCACTCTAAAGGCCATCACTTTTTTATAAAAGGATCTCTCCCAATAATTGAACAATGCTTATTGGTACTTGAATTGGGTATAAGCAATAATTTTAGTATCATCATTTATGAACAGTATCGTTTCGGAATCTTTATAGCCCTTCACCCACTGTTTATCGTTTATTTCTATTTTTTTGAACAAAACGACCATGTGAGTACCTGGGAGATTAGTGGCTTTCAAATTCACCCTTGACTTTATTTTTCTAATAAACTCTTCGTCTTCTTCTGGTAACCATGTGTATTCGAATTTATCGCGTAGTAGCGTTACCAGCAAATCATCCATGTTGACGTAAATGTCAATCTCTGGCATTGCAGGCTTTTTCATGACTATGCTGGGATGGTTGTCATCAGTCAATGCAATTGAAGTTGGCTCGTATCTACTACTATCTGCCAGTGGTTCTTCTGGGTCGTATAATTCTTCGCGATGGTCTGCGAGGAGCGCATCGCGGCGACTTGTTCGAACTATCTGCATACCTGCTCGTGCCGACTCTCAACGTTTTTTTTGCATATCACAATTGCACTTCAACTTGCGTGCTTCCCTCGCCTTCTTGTTTTGTCCCACGCCTTCTCATATTGCGCCATATTGACTTGCGCGAACCTTTTCCTTGCATCTGTTATTATTTAGCACGAAGCTCTTTCTGCCGCGACGTCGACGCTCACCAGGAGTTGCGGCATTGACTGGAACCGATCGGCCCTTCCTGCTTTTACACTGCGCCAGAGCAGCATTTTTTGCTCGGAGTTATATCATTCGTGCACGACTTCACCATTCTCACTCGTTGTAATTTGCGTACAATGGTCGCAACGCCCGAATTGCTCTGTGTTTGTGCCGGCATTTCGACGCGGTGAACCAATATACAGAGGGCTGGTTTGGAGATCCATGTTATATTTCCACGTTTCGAGTTATACTGATTTTGATTATCATCGTATCATAAATACGTATCTGGTGCGATGCGGCGTTTGATCGTATAAGGGCCTTAATATTCATCGAAAAACTTCCCCACATGCTTCTCCATTGTATTTGAGGAATTGCACGACTTCAGAAGTACTATATTGCCGATTTTGAACTCGGAATGCTTGTTTTCTTCGTTATATTTTTTTGCTCACCTGATCAATTTTTTATGAACTTTGTCGCGAGTCATGTAAATTTTTAATTGTGGATCTAACATCAGATCCTTTCCAAGGGGATCCATTTTTCCCAAAATCTATTTGGGTTTTCACCGAAATCCAGCTCAGTTGGTGTACACTCACTAGGGGACACCACAGTCTCCGGGTCCTGTATTTTTACCAAACCTGTTTTAATGTGCCTTATACCACATACGTATAGACCCATTTCAGGGATTTTGACTAATGGGGCCTCCTGTTGGAGTTATGGATACATCAAGTTTCAGAAAATACTGATATCTCTAGGTTTTTTCACATTTATGACATTGCTCGCTGACTCATCGAGTGAACTTTTTTCATCAGGGCCCACTTCTTAACATTACAAATAATGGTGTTTGATCACACGCATTACTGAATGAACTTCCAAGCCCTTAAATCAGTTGACGAACAATTATTTATTACTGTTTTCAGAATATTCAACTATAAATTGATCTATTTCCTTATATTACTTAGGACATAACAAATTGTGTATACATAGTGGAGAAATATGTATTGATTCTAATCTAAAATTAATATAAATTTCTAATATATATTCCTCTACTTTGTATACACAATTTGTTATGTTCTAAGTAATATAAGGAAATAGATTAAATTTAATGTTGAATATTCTGAAAACAGTAATAAATGATTGTTCGTCAACTGATTTAAGGGCTTGGAAGTTCATTCAGTAATGCGTGTGATCAAACACCATTATTTGTAATGGATGAAACATATCAATTGAGAGTACTGTATAATGAGTGAGACATGTTGATGATGAGTTTCAGACAGCTGTAGCTGAATAATCTATTTATCGAATACTACTGAATTACAGATAACATGTGAACTAGTGACAAATTAGGTGATGATAAAGAGTGAAAATACTATCGATAGTAGAGGAGCATGTAAAATTCATGATTCTAGTGTGAACAATGCGTATAGAAGCTTAGACAAGTTCACTCGATGAGTCAGCGAGCAATGTCATAAATGTGAAAAAACCTAGAGATATCAGTATTTTCTGAAACTTGATGTATCCATAACTCCAACAGGAGACCCCATTAGTCAAAATCCCTGAAATGGGTCTATACGTATGTGGTATAAAGCACATTAAGGGGTAATATACCTTTGTGACTTTTTTTTTCTCCAATTTTTTTTTATTGGCTTAAACACTCCATAAACTATCTAAGAATGATATGAAAAGTCGATCAAGTGGGGGAAGAAGTTCTAAGTGCCTCAAAAAATCGATTCTCTGAACAAGGTCGTATAGTATTAGTATTGTACTCAAAACTTTGAACGCGTTTATCTCGGAACCGTCTTTTTTGACATTAGCGTACCGACAGCGCCGTCAATTTTCAACCGATTCTCTTCAAATTTTAACTGTAGCTTGGAAACATGATTTTTAAGTGAACGTCGCACGATTTTTTTGATGTTTTGATTTTTACCGATTTTATTGCCGATTTTCGATCGATTTTTTTGCGAAAAAAAAAGAAAAAAATTCAAATTGACGCCATTTGGCCCCAAATTTGAATTTCAAAAAAACCGCCCGACGTTTACTGAGTTTTTTATTTTACTTCAAAACCCCGTTCGATTTTTTCTTCTAGGGTCAAAATTGTGGCCTGTAGCGGTACGCTAATGGAGAAAAAGTAAAAAAATTGTTTCTTCTTTGACGAGCTGGTACGCCGCCATTTTGTATTTTTTAGAAAAAAGAAAGTGTGTTTTCTATAGTTGGAAAGTAGTACTTTCATATGCAACAAACCCCATATCCCTAGGATTTTTTCTGCGCTTATGGTACGTGTTTGAAAATGACCTCGAAATCGGAGGTCACAAAGGTATATTACCCCTTAAAACAGGTTTGGTAAAAATACAGGACCCGGAGACTGTGGTGTCCCCTTGTCAGTAGTCTCATGATGTGTTTCATTTAAGATATTTATGATCATGGGTATGCATCGAGCCGATCCCGTATGCTTTTCCGTTAAAAAAGTATAGAACATTCTCCATAATTTTCTGTGAATACGTTCTACCACGTTGCTCTGCGAGTACCGCACAGATGAAAATCTCGGTTTTGATCGAGTTCCTTTATCCAATTTCTTCGAGTTTCTTTATCCATTTGGATGACGAGAATTGACTGCCATCATCCATGTTAATGGATTTGGGTTTCCCGTATTTTCAGATATCATTTTCAAATATTTTCTTAACCCATTAAGCCTCAAATTGCAGGAATTTTATTTGTACTTTCGAGCTCGAATAATTTGATGAATAAGACGGAAGGTTCATTACAAAATAGTTATTCCTACTATTCTCGGGTATGCTCTACACAATACAATGGCTGAAAAGACTGAGAAAATTGATTTTCAATGAATAATCAACAAATTAAAATATAAAATGCGATTTTTTGGAGCACTTTTTTTCAATTTAAAATCAGAGGAAGAATGAATTCTATTTTTAGTTTCGAGAATATGCACGAAAGTGCACAAAATATTTGAACTTTCCAAATTCGTTGAGATTTTGCGACTACGATTTTCTGCAGAAAAATGGCCAAAAAACGGGAATCAATATTTTGGATTTTCATTTTATCAATATTCTTAAGCATACATTTTTATATTCGATATATTTCTTTGAAATTCCGTTTACAGGCGTTTTCAATGTCGCTGATAACGATTCTGACATCAAACTATCGAAATTATTGATCCAAGATGGCGGCTTCAAGATGGCGGTTTCAAGTTGTCGGCTCATGATTTTTTACATTTTTAGTTGGAGAATCGTGAAAATTTGGACTAACGGGTTTTCGGGGGCGCTGATCATAAATCTGACATCAGATTCTCGGAATTCTGTATCCAAGATAGAGGTTCTAAGATGGCTGCTCATGATTTTGTTCATTTTTAGTTGGACGTTCGTGCAAATGTGAATAAAGGGTTTCCGAATCTTTACTGCTGAAATTGATTGTTGAGTTTTTCCATCTATGATTTATTTCTAACATAATATTGAGAATGTTGAAAATTGTCCACCGCCATCTTGAAACCGCCATCTTGAAACCGCCATCTTGGGTCAAGGATTTTAAGAATTTGATGTCAGAATCGTTATCAGCGACATTGAAAACCCCTGTTAGACCCCAGTCAAAACGTACCCTCAAATAAATTTGAGGGTATGTTTTGACTGATTATAAGACTCTTTTGCATCTACAAAAATTTGTAATTTTTGTAAGATTTTCTTTTGTAAAATGTTTTTGAGATCCGAAAAAACAATTTTTGGTTCTCCAGCAAAATTTGAAAACTGAAATTTTCGAAAAATCGTTTGAAAAATCTGAAAAAATTTTAAAGATTTGTTCGATCAATAGGGGAGACCGGGGCTAGTTGGCTACAGGGGCAAGTTGATGCAATGGCTATATCTCGTAATCTATCATATATATAGCACCACAACATAAATACCACATGATCAACTCTTTGTTTTGTATATGGGGCGTTTCACGTCAACTCTCCAGAGCCGGCGCGCGGACGCTAAAACCTGACGTTTTCGACGCTTGTTTTCGACTCTATATGACCCATATCTAAATAATGTTGGATATGCTATCAATGTAGTTTTTTCTCAGCTTTCCGATGGTGAATTTAGTTTTCCAAATTTTTCACATTTTCACAGAAAAAAAACATAAAACAGGCCATATCTCAAAAACCTATTTTTTTTAATTCTTTTAAGTAGTCTAGATCGGAAGCTGAGGTTTTTTTACGTTGATATAGACCTTTTGGAAACATACTTTTTTTTTGTATTCGAGTAATTGAGTAGCGAACATGAGAAAATGCGCCGCGTCGGGCCGGGCCACGCCGTGATGGAGTCAGCGCGGAAACGATAGGAAATAGTGGTTCCAGATTTTTTTCCGATCAAATGCATCGTACAGTGAGTCTCTGAACTTTGGCATCGAAAAGTGTCCATTCAAGCGCTAATGGGATATATTCCGGATGTGTCTTATAATTTTAAATGCCGAAGCACCTCCTCCGTAGTCTCGGATTTGAGAATTTGCATAATCGCAGAAACTTGAGAGCTTCATGATCAGTAAGCGGCTGTTTCTTTAATTTTCTTGATCTCAACAAATGCGTATTCATGCTCATTTTCCCATATATAGTTTTTCATTTTTGGTAAGCAACTTGTATAATGGTTACGTGCGCGTAATTCTTGGCAAATTTCGTGTGAAAATTCACAGAGTCCAGAAAATTTTGCAGTTCTCGTACGTTCTTCGGCTGTGCACACTGTTTAATAGCTTGTATTTTACTCACTTCGGTTTTAATACCCTGTGTAGTTGATCAATGCCCCAAAAACTTGACTTTTTGTTTAAAAATTTAGATTTAGCAAAGCTTACAGTCAATCCATGCGCTGCAACTCTTCTGAATATTATTTGAAGTTGTTCCGTACGCACGATATAATCCTGTAATAGTATCAATAAATCATCGACGAATGCTGATAGAAATCACGTATTACTGTATCCAATCCCCGGATTAATGCTGCGCTGCTCGTTTTTATTCCAAATGCTGCGACTCAAAATTCGTAAACTAATCCATCAACTTTAAAACCTGTATATTTGCGACTTTCTTCGACCAACGGTATTTGCCAAAAACTACTGGTCATATCAATGCTAGATATGAAACCAATTTTCATCGCAAGTTTAAGGAAATCTTCGACATCGGAAGGCGATTCATGATCATCGACGAGTCTTTCATTTAATTTTCTCGCATCTGGACATAGTCAAATGGAACTATCTTTTCTGATTACCACTGTAATCGCATTAATAAGGCGTGTTTGATCTTTGAATAATACCACATTCGATCATTTCGTCGATATTTTCTCTCAATTTTTTTCAGAAGATAATAAATATTCTGTACTGTTTCGCAAGAAATGAATCTTTCGATTCTAGTTTATGAACATAGGAGTTAATTGACCCAGGTCTTTTGCTTTCTCAAAGAGAAAGCTTTGTAATGGGGCAAAAATCGACCCACCGAATCGGACCTCGAGACCTCGATTTTCGTAATCTACGGGTCGAAAAACATGGAAATCCAAAAGTGTCTGTATGTATGTGTGTGTGTGTGTGTGTGTGTGTGTGTGTGTGTGTGTGTGTGTGTGTGTGTGTGTGTGTGTGTGTGTGTGTGTGTGTGTGTGTGTGTGTGTGTGTGTGTGTAACGTTTTTTTTCGTCCACGATAACTCTCGAAGGAATGGTCCGATCTTCTTGAAATTTTGCACACAGGTTAGTCGCGGCAAAATCTCGGCCGAGTTCAATTTTCGGCAACATCCGTTGGTTATTTTCTTAGCAACCGTTTCTAACGTGTTTTCTCACAAATCCTTATGAGTGCTCATTGGGGCAAGCCGGAAAATCAGTTTTAAGTCACACTCGATGGCCAAGGACACTGAATTATTCTATTTTCTTCATAGCAATCGTTGTTTACTTCCCTAGCAACCGTTATAAAGGTTGGAAATTATTAATTTAAGATCTATTTCCATCATTTTCGACGGCAGAGGACACAAAATCTTCCCAATTAGCTCCTTAGCAACCGTTGTTCACCGCCCTAGCAACCGTTGCTAAGGGGGAAAAAAATTGATGTAAGTTTCGTTTCCAGTATTTTCAACGTACTATAGAGAAAATTGGGAAAATTTTGTGTATTTTGCCGTCGAAAATGATCAAAATTGATTTTGAATTGATCATTTCCAACCTCAGCCGTCGAAAATGATCAAAAACGGACTTAAGGGCAGGGCGGATCGATTTTGACCGCTATTAAACCGTATGACAGTCACAAGATGAATTGATCGAAAAATTATGCAGGTCCAAATGTCTCGCATCGTGTAGAACCTAGAACCGTTTGCTTTGTTGCATTTGATCAAATAATAAGAGACCCCGGGCAGACATCAACACTCGCAACATAGTTTGGTCAATTGAAAAAGAACGACACTTTACACAGTCACGAAGATACGAATTGAACTGATTAAATAATATTTTTGTAATTTTTGAAAAATAAATGATAGTATCTACGCTAGTGGAATGGTGAAAATACAGGTTTGGGATGCGTTTGTGGGTGATGTTGAAGCCTCTTTGAGAAAGCATACTGCTAAGGCACTTGGCAGCGGTTTTTAAATTAAATTTTTAATGAATAGTTAGAAAGAATATGGGGAAACTATTGGCCGTGTCTCAGAGATTCCACGAAATGTACTGCAGATTTTTTCAAACACACAGAAGATAAGACAAGACATGACAGAATTTATTCCATAATTTTTTAATAATTTAATTGATTATACATAGGCAAATGGTGATTTAGGATGCCGATGTCGGCGTGTCAACTGAAGTTTTATTTAAATGAGTAAGGATATACCCTAGTACCCGATAATGTCCGGGTGGCTAGGGTCACCGATGGCAGTGTCCCGAGGGTGCGCTCCTCATATCTTAACCCATTAAGTCCGGGATGGCGTCGAATTCGACTAAGTTTTCAACCTCATTTTTTTATGTTATTCGGATGAGGAAAAATTTTTCGTACATCATCTCTGATGTGAAATTTTATGATCTTTCAAAATATGCTATTGATTTTTATCTAACATCAATACAAAAAAAGTTATAAACAATTTTTTGCGAAAAAACGAGATTTTCAAGATGTAAAATTTTTAAGTATCGAAAATTTCCATATGAAAGCGTGAAGATGCACATCTTTTCATGGACTAAAACGTGGCTTCGAGTCCTGCACTGAAACATAGGTGGAGTGCGGAATGATTGATTCAACATTAAGGTCCTCAAAATGGCGTCCGAACCAAAATTTTTTTTTAACTCGTTTTCTCGTGTTCAAACCCCAGTAGCTGGGCTATATTCCATGATACAGATAAACCACATGCACATTTTATAGTTTGAGACATCGCTGAATTCGAATTTGTTACTATTTTTGCAAAATAACTTTGTTTAAACAATTTGTTTTAGTAGCACAACAAGTTTTTTGGCAAAATTAATACCAGAATCTGATTTCTCAGACAAAAATATTTGTCCATGTTTATTGTGGCCTATGTTTTTATTCACAATTCAAGGTCAACAAACGATTTATCCATGTTGTGAAATCAAGTATTTGATAATTTGTTGATAACAATATGTCTGATTATTACTGAAATTAGCGTACCAGATGTATTTTTGTCTGAGGAATTAGGTTCTGGTATTAATTTTGCCAAAAAACTTCAATTTGCAATAATTTGTTTAAACAAATTGTTTAAACAAAATTATTTTGCAAAAATAATAACGAATTCGAATTCAGCGATGTCTCAAACTATAAAATGTGCATGCGGTTTATCTGTATCATGAAATATAGCCCAACTACTGAGGTTTGAAAACGATTTGAAAAATAATTTTGGTTCGGACGCCATGTTGAAGACCTTAATGTTGAATCAATCATTCCGCACCTCACCTATTTTTTAGTGCAGGACTCGAAGCCACGTTTTAGTCCATGAAAAGATGTGTATTTTCACGCTTCCATATGGAAATTTTCGATAATTAAAAATTTTACTTCTTGAAAATCTCGTTTTTTTGCAAAAAATTGTTTATAACTTTTTTGTATCGATGATAGATAAAAATCAATAGCACATTCTGAAAGATCATAAAATTTAACGTCAGACATGATGTATGAGAAATTTTTCCCCATCCGAATAACATAAAAAAAATGAGGTTGAAAACTTAGTCAAATTCGACGCCATCCCGGACTTAATGGGTTAAATTGGAGAAGCTGACCCTGGACTCGAACGATGTCATGTCCAGGTAATCAGAGTTACCGATTAGGGTGTTCCACGGATGCGCTCCTGAAATTTTTGCTTAGGGAAGCTCACCCTGGACCCGAATGATGTCCAGGTAGTCAGGGTACTCGATGAGGGTGTTCGAAAGGATCCTGGAATTTTTGCTCGAATTAGCTGACCCTAGACCCGAACGATGTCTAGGTAGTCAGGGTACCTAATGAAGGTGTTCCAAGGGTGCACACCTGGAATTTTTGTTTGGGGAAGCTTACCCTGGTACCAAACGATGTTCAGGTAGTCAAGGTAGTCAGCCTCCTCAAACAAAAATACTAGGAGCGCACCCTTGGAATACCGTCGTCGAGTACCCTGACTACCTGGACATGGTTCGGGTCCAGGGCCGGTTTCTCCAAGTTGAAATACCAGGAGAGTACCCTTGGAACATCGTCATCGGTAACCCTGATTTCTTGGACATCGTTCGGGTCCAGGGTCAGCTTCTCCAAGTTGAAATATCAGGATCGCACCCTCAGGGAACTTCATCGGCGACCCTAGGTACCTGGACAGCATCGGGGATTTGGATATATCCTTATTCGAATAAAACTTCCAGTCGGCACGCCGACATCGACATCCTTAACCCCCATTTGCCTATGTAGAATTAATTATAAAAGGAACATGGGATGAATTTTGATATGTCTTGTCTTATATTAAGATAATAAATTAATTAATTTCTCCTGATTATTTATGTTTTTTGTATGTAACGCTCATGCATACAAATATTTTGGAAAAATATCTACTGAATCTTATTACAGACGCTAATTTGTGAGTCCTTAGTGCATATACATTTTATTAATTATTATTTTTATAATATATAATACTCTGCAAAAAGAATTAAAATCCTCAAAAGAACCTTTTAAAAAAAAAAGTAAAAATGTTACGTCAAGCATGTGGCAGAATTAGTTCATCTCTTACATTGCTTGAAATAAAATGAAATTCATAATAGACACATGAGTCAAGTTATTATTTCATCAGTATTCATTCTGATTAATTCTCATATTGTTGGAGTACAATTAATTACGAAAAAACTTACCAAAATGCTTGTTAGGCACCTCATCAATTTTTTTAAGAACTGATGACGAACCAAATTGACGCCATTTGGTAGGATCAAATATCTTCGAATACGTTTTTAAACTGAGATATAATATTCTTCAACACCTAATTATTTCTAGTTCACACGGTTTTACAACCTCTCCTCGATCGTTTGATTCATTCCAAATATATTTTTGTATTGGAATCGCAGGTTCAGTTAACCCTATAATTCAGATAGACTTTATATATTCTTCTGTTATTAAATGCAAACCTAAGGTTTTATCATAAAGATAATTCATGTGTATACTTTGTCGGCTTTATGGACAAATTTCACGTTCTTTAATCAGTAAGATTAACGGACTTGTAAAGTTAATTTTGGAATTGGAATATTGTGATTCTTAAGACGTTGAACTACGTTGCCTACCAAGTTGCGTCAATTTGGTTCGTCATCAGTTCTTCAAAAAATTGATGAGGTACCTAACAAGCATTTCGGTAAGTCTTTTCGTAATTAATTGTACTCCAACGATATGAGAATTAATCAGAATGAATACTGATGAAATGATAAATTGACTCATGTGTCTATTATGAATTTCATTTTTTAAAGCTATATAAGACATAAACTAATTCTGCCACATGCTTGACGCGACATTTTTACTTTTTTTTAAAAAAAGGTTTTTTTGATTATCTATTAATTAGTTTGAGGTAGTCGATAGAATAACTTCCTTATAAAGTCTTATACTTGAGTTTCAAATTTTCTGATTCTTGTGAGCCCAATTGGTTAGAACGTACGTGGTTCTGATAGACCACTCTCAGGAACTTAATCTGGATGTATGACTGAGCTAGAACAGCCTTGAATATCATGAAAATTCATAAAATCGTATTTTCACCTTTTCTTGATCTCTAGGAGACATTCAGTTAAAGAAGACAACTCGGAATTGGGGGAAACATAGAGATATCATATTATACAATGGAATGTCCAAAAACGAAATCCTTTCCAACAAACTTTGTACAAGTAACTGATTCAGAATTTGATACGTACTGTGATATTGTCTAAATTCAAATGTTTAGCATGACCTTGAGACTGTATGTCTGCACACAGCTGGCGTACTTTTTCTTTGTTTTTCAATAATTCTGCATGACTCAAACCGCAAGCATCTAAAGCATTCATATGGCTGGCATCAGATTCCAGGAGACTTAACATCAATTCAAGGCAATCTCGATCTAAGTCCATCGCAAGCCGATCCTGACTCAATACGAACATAACTGTAGCAGTACATAAGGCTAGGCTCTGTAACATTATCTCACATGGATCACAGATGATCATTATATTCATATGAATTATTAATCTTAGTTATACCTGATCAGTTGTTGCATCGTGGAGAGCTCTAAAAAATTTCGTCACGGTTCCATGAGCTCGAACATGCATACGAAATGCAGGTGCCATACATTTGCTTGCGAGTCGAATGGCCGACAAACATCGAGTGGCATTCGGATTATTTTCTCTAAGCGTATCTAAGATATATTCTACATCATCATTGAATTCTTGGAATTCACCACTTTCCTGAATTTGATGAGCTTTCTTGACATTTTTTACAACTGTGTAGAACTGGAATATTGACGTTAGTATTTCAAGTGGAATATTGAGGAACGGTGTAGAATATTTCTATTCCATTGTGACATAACTAAATGATCAATTGATTAGTGAATTAATATTCAGCAATCCCCATGCTCATATTTTAAATTTTTGACACTCTGTAACTATGTTGAAGGAACACAATCGAAATATGAAGGAATAATTTTCTTGATCACTGAAAAATACTTTTACAGGCATAGGTCTTCGAATAATAATGAATTTGGATTATAGAGTTAGGTGAAATAAAGGACTATTATGGACAATGTGAATGAGCTTCAGTCTTTTTTCAACACTGTAGTAGTTCATCCAGCCACAAAGGGTCTAAAGTTATTTCTATAAATTAAGATTGAAACTCAACCTGGCATCGTAAGATTATTATATACTGTTATGGCCGACCTGTATTCAGAGAGGAAAAAGGACAGAAAGCCCCAAGTTGCCGGATATGGTATGAATTTGCTCAACGATTAGAGTCGCAAGTAACTAAATAATCGCTTGACCTCTTACAAAATTCTAATCTCATACGTGGCTCATACATGGTTAAGCAAGCATCGTCGGAATGGGGATAAAATTTCTTGATAAATTTAAAAAATTTTGAAACGTTAGTTCACAGTTTTGACGCTAGCACTGTTCCTACAGCGCGCCAAAGTTGTTTCACTCTCTAAAATCAGTTCTACTCCATATAATAACACCAAAATCTCCCATTCCATTCTTCATTCATAGTAAGAACGATAGTAAGTAATATGAACAAGATAACATCCATAGGGTGTAAAAATTATGGAAAATAGTGATGGCATTAGATTTCAAATTATTTCGGTCGATGAAAGGGTGAAACAGAGCTGAACTCTCACTCTCCTAGATTCTAAGAGAGGTGGGGCCTGTTTTTGTGAAAAAAATTCCCTCATCACCCACGGCACGCATCTGGCAACATGTGTTCGGAAGGCTCCTCTTCGACGGATTTTTTTCGCATGTAAAAAAAATTCGAGAGACAGAGAGAGGGGTCGTCAATTTTTCTTTGCCGAACAAAGAGATGAATAGAATTTCAAGAGAGCGCATCTTTAAATTTGACATACATTTTCAATGAAATACTTTTTGCGATTTTTTGAAGCTCAATTATGCGAAAGGTCATAATGAAAATAATCATTCGAACGAAAGTTGATCATCTCTAACTTCTCCCACTATAAGACAAACTGTAATGCCAAGTTACTGTCACCCAGTTCTGAGTTTTGGGAAACGTAGCGGATCCTCTTAAGATGTATCAAGCACTCGTTATCATATAAAGTTTCATGTTTCGGTGACCTACTAGCAGCATCTTACGAAATTATTATAAGTTATTGATAGTAAAAGGCTTGTAGCGCTTTGGCCAACCGTTTATTGGAAGAAAACAAATACTCATTGGGCGTCGGACCACTCGCAATGAATAACCTACATGGGGACGCGGGTTGATCTAGCCAGATCATTCTCTTATGCCACTAGCGAATATTAGTAGGAAGGAACATTGCAATCGGACTCTAATATATTCTGTCGCAAATTCATTTGTTCATACCCATACGAGTGCCCGCTGACTGTTCGGAACATTATATGGGCCGATGAAAAGATCACCTATAACCGACTTTTATTTAAACTATTGTGCAGCTGCAAAACTGCATTTCGTGGGAACGAAATTAAGAGGGGGGGGGTAAGGTTTGTGCCGAACAAAATCTATTTTTTTTTTATTTCATCATATGGATGTACAACATCTCAAGATTATTGTATAGAAATTTCAGACTGATCGGAGCAACACTGTTACAGCCTTCACCCAAAACACCTTTTTCTGAACGTATCTCGGAAGAATCACTGTTAACGGCTCAATTATCGATATTTTCCATTGGAAATTTTAGGGAAGATTTTTCAAATATTGTATTACTATGTTTAGTTTGTTTCGATATACTTGCTTCATCAGAAACGCTAAGAAAAATTAGCGAAAATATGCTTTTTTCAGCCGTACAAATCGAACCCCTCCCCCTCCCTTCAGTATCGCTGCTTCTCAGCGCAACTTAGGTAGCATGCGTGAAAGTGCGCGTTGCAAATCATTTTGATCATTGATTTGCACATTTTCAGCATCGATATCCAAATCACACAAATGTCCTATACCTAATTTTAAATCTTATGGAATTAGCTTTTCAAGAGACTAATACTTAAAATTTGAACTTGCGACATTCTTCTCGATCTGAAGAATGTCGCAAGACTAATAATGTAATAATGTAACATCCAAAATATGTGATAAACATTCAAGTTTCACATGCATTCATGGTTCATAATAATATATAGCAATTTTTAATATAAAACCGCTGCTAACTGCATTAACATTATGCTTTCCCGAAGAAGCTTTGCATAGAGAAACGGTTGCTACTTAGGAATGAGAAGTGAAATGAGAAAAATACAAATATACTGTATCGTGTGACCTCAAAAGTACTCCAAATGAACTCGATATTAAATTCCCACAGCAATGGTTGCTAAGAAGAAAACGAAGTTTCCGTGTCGTTCAACATCAATAAATTGACATAAAACTGATTTTTCTCTTCTCTTAGAAATGTTTAGTAGGGATATTAACAACGGTTTCTACGGAAAATATCTCGTTGATTCCCGTCAATTCTCGTGTGCATTTGAACCCTAACGTAGATATGAAAATAATTATAACGAACTAAAAAACACCATAGCAACGGTTACTGGGGAAATACATAACTGATGTTGTTAAACAAAGAACTCTCGTTACATCTCTCCACGACTGACCTGTGTGTAAACTTTCAGGGCGATCGAGAGATTTCTTCGACAGTTATCGCGCGCCATAAAAAAAGCGTACTCACACCGTACGTACATACAAACATTTCCTGATTCTCTGTTTTTCCACCCGTAGATTAGAAAAATCGAGGTCCCACAATCTAATTCGGAAGTTCAATGATTATCCCGTCATGAGTCTTTTCTTTGAGAAAAAAGTATGAAAGTATAGAAGCAAAACGTGTGCCTAAATTTTGGAGATAAATTACAAAACGCATAATATGATATGTGAACTCATGAAAATAATTTTGAGAAGCAAATAGGGTGAAATGTACTTGGTTTTGACAGAAAAAATATGAATGGATTTCCGTACTTCAACATTCCTCGATTTGGTTAGCTCTGGTATTCAATATATGCCCTCATCAAACTATTCTTCACTCGTCAGAAAGTTGTACCTTTCTTTAGAAAAGTTTGATATTTTCCAAACTGGAATACACTATAGAAGTAATATTGTTTCGTTCCGTTTCGTTCCAATTGTATTTGATAAGGAATCTCAAAATGGATCATAGAATTTGTGAGCTCATCAAAGAATTGGTAAAATGGTAAAATGGTCAAATGTAATTAAACTTTTCAGGATGAATAGGAATTGATCTCTGTATTTCTATTCACTCGGATTTTGGTAAGTCTGGTATTCAGTACCTACCTCCTTGAAATATTCCTATAGTCGTCAGAAAGCTGTACCTGTCATTAGAAAAGTTTCATACAATTGAAAATGACGAAGGAAAAAATGGATGAATTTTTTTGCTATACCAATCAGCTACTCATGACTTTGAGTTATTCACCAATGATTCAAATGAAAATTCCAATATTGATCTACAAAATGATAAAGCAATTAAAAGACACGAGCGAGCGGCAGCGAGTGAGTTATTCTGACTAGCACAATTCGAGTCTTCAAGTTCTGCTGAAGGCCGCTGTCACCGCTGCTCAAAGTCATAGTAATCATCGCGGGCAGATTCTAACTTGTGAAATACTTGTTATCACGATTATAGTCGTAGGTATCGACAAATAAGTCTAGCAATAATGGAGAATTCTTAAAATGATCGAATATGAGGGTACCGATTACTTGTAGGCGGGATACAGTGTGATAAATTCTGAAGAGGTTATGAGACTACTTCGCTTGGGGACTCGAATTACATCATTCATAAAAAAAGTACATACTTTAGTCACAGGGACTGAGACTGGAGTTAAGACTGTAACGTGCCAGATTAGCTCGTTGATATAAGTTCGTTTGCCTTCCACATTAGTATGAGATAGTAATTATTGCGTTTCCGTGAAGCCTACTGCAGCTTAGACAACGAATGACACCACTGACAATCTTCACCAAGAAGCGCAATGCGACCCAGTTTCAGATTTGTATGAATGAATGAGTTTTGGTTATGAAGTATGATACTCCAAAAGCACAATGCAGTCAGAGCTATCAATCTTAAACGACGAATAAATTTATTTTAATTGGGCTTGATGGACGAAGTGATATTGCGAAAAAAAACCGGAGATCAAGAGGACGCTAGTTCAAATCCAGCCCGGGAAACGTGGAATTTTTTTCTTGCAATATCACTTTGGGATAGTCCACCAAGCCCGATTAGAATAAATTTATTTGTCGTTTGAAACATGTGGACGTTAAAAATTATTATTTGCTATCGATCTTAGTTAGTATTAAAGGAACAACAGATGTGATTATTGAAAAGTGCAATACAGTTCAAACTCTCACAGTCAGTGGCAAAATATGGATTGACCAAGATTTGATGATATGAATGGTTCAACTTTATCTTCCACGAAGCGTACTGCATCCCAAACAGATAATTTGACCAATGATAATTTTTACTGAGAAGCGCAATGCGACCCAGTCTTAGATTCTATGAATAATTATGGAATGAATATTTGAACAATATTGAATTGTCTTAATTTTATTCATGAGAATTAAGATAGAATTCAGATATTACCTAATATTACTTCTCCGAATGGATCATGAGGAGACGCGATCGTTAGGGCGGTTGGCGGATTCTCGAAATTGATCCGTAACGGATTTATGATTCGCCGAGTTGTTTGTCTCGGCAAATAAATTCCCGGAAGTTCAGCAGTTGTTGCTTAATTCGTAGAATTTATTGTGTTTATATTTATTATTTTTTTTCGCTTTATTTATAAATGAATTGATGGATAGATTTTTACATTGTTATAGGTTGATTTTAGTATTTAGGATTTATAATATGTGGAATTTGAGAGAGAAGGGAGTCCCCCCTTCACGATCCATTCCGTAGAGTGCTCCTTCATTGTAACCACTCTTCCTTTCCTTTCGTTTCCTTTATTTATTTATTGTACATACATAGATTTTTATCGTGCTCTTAAAAATGCCTGTATTAGTTTTTCCAAATTGACAATCTTCCTTTTCTCTTTTCTTAACTCTATTTCGGCGTTCTCATTCCCGAATAACTTTATAATTTTACAAATGGACGAGTAAGTATCGTGGAATTTCCCTAACTTTGGTTCTTTTAGTGAATACTAGGGGAGGTACCTGCCTGCTCGCTTCGCTCGCCAAACCCCCCCCCCCCCCGTGTGTTCTTTGAAAATCGATAATTTCAATGATAAGTGTAGTAATAATTAAATAAAAATTACATTGAAATCAATAAAACTTGAAACTTGAAACTTCGATTTTGTTCAATTGAAAAGAATACTAAACGAACGATTCGAATCAAAATGAAAGCTTAATTACAACTATGTTCATGTTAAACATTTGTTCATTCAGTTTCAGGTTTAAAGTGTCATGTGTCAGATCATATTTTTTCGGCTTAGGTTTTTCGCGTGTTTCATTTCAGATTTCCGGTAAGATTTCGAGAAATATTGCAACGGTTGCTAGACACGTAAACAATGGTTTCTATGTGTGAAATGGAGATTTTGTATCCTGTGCAGTTAAAAATACTGGAAACGGAACTCACGTGAATTATTTTTGCCCTTAGCAACGGTTGCTAAGGAGCTAATAAGGAAGATTTGTATTTTGTGTCCTTTGCCATCGAAAATGATGGAAACGGGTCATAAATTGTTCATTTCCAACCTTCGCAACGGTTGTTATGGAGCAAATATAACAATTCAGTATCCTTGGCCATCGAGTGTGACTTAAAACAGATTTTCCAGCTTCCGAAGCAACGGTTGCTAGGGATGTAAACAAAGGGTTGTTTCGATGAATAAGTGGATCAAAAAGACTTATGAAAAATAATATTTAGCCCTTCTCTTCTTCTGCAGCAACGGTTGCTAGACACGTAAACAATGGTTGCTATGAGTAAAAGGGAGATTTTCTATGCTGTGCAGTTGAAAATACTGGAAACGAAACTACGTGAATTTAACTTCCCCTTAGCAACGGTTGCTAGGGCGGTAAAAAGAGGTTGTTGATGAGCTACCTTTGCTATCGAAAATGATGGAAATGGGTCATAAATTGATCATTACCAACCTTCGTAATGCTTGCTAAGGAGGTAAACAACGGTTGCTATGGAGCAAATACAACAATTCAGTGTCCTTGGCCATAGAGTGTGACTTAAAACTGATATTTCGGCTTTCGAAGCAACGGTTGCTAGGGATGTAAACAAAGGGTTGTTTCGATGAATAAGTGGATCAAAAAGACTTATGAAAAATAATATTTAGCCCTTCTCTTCTTCTGCAGCAACGGTTGCTAGACACGTAAACAATGGTTGCTATGAGTAAAACGGAGATTTTCTATGCTGTGCAGTTGAAAATACTGAGAACGAAACTACGTGAATTTAACTTCCCCTTAGCAACGGTTGCTAGGGCGGTAAAAAGAGGTTGCTGATGAGCTACCTTTGCCATCGAAAATGATGGAAACGGGTCATAAATTGATCATTACCAACCTTCGTAATGGTTGCTAAGGAGGCAAACAACGGTTGCTATGGAGCAAATACAACAATTCAGTGTCCTTGGCCATAGAGTGTGGCATAAAACTGATATTTCGGCTCTCGAAGCAACGGTTGCTAGGGATGTAAACAAAGGGTTGTTTCGATGAATAAGTGGATCAAAAAGACTTATGAAAAATAATATTTAGCTCTTCTCTTCTTCTGCAGCAACGGTTGCTAGACACGTAAACAATGGTTGCTATGAGTAAAACGGAGATTTTCTATGCTGTGCAGTTGTAAATACTGGAAACGAAACTACGTGAATTTATCTTCCCCTTAGCAACGGTTGCTAGGGCGGTAAAAAGAGGTTGCTGATGAGCTACCTTTGCCATCGAAAATGATGGAAACGGGTCATAAATTGATCATTACCAACCTTCGTAATGGTTGCTAAGGAGGTGAACAACGGTTGCTATGGAGCAAATACAACAATTCAGTGTCCTTGGCCACAGAGTGTGACTTAAAACTGATATTTCGGCTTCCGAAGCAACGGTTGCTAGGGATGTAAACAATGGTTGCTATGGGTAGAACGGAGATTTTCTATCCTGTGCAGTTGAAAATACTGGAAACGAAACTACGTGAATTTATCTTAAAACTGATTTCTCGGCTTCCGAAGCAACGGTTGCTAGGGATGAAAACAAACGGTTGCCAACGATATCAACAGTGGTTGCTATGTGAAATGTCTCATCGATTCTCATTGACTTAATGGTCCCAATGAGCACTTGAATGAGGATTCGTGAGAAAACACGTTAGTAATGGTTGCTAGGGAAATAACCAAGAAATTTCGCTAAAATTTGAACTTGGCCTAGATTTTGCCGCGACTAACCTGTGTGCAAAATTTCAAGAAAATCGGACCAATCCTTCGAGAGTTGAGGTTGGCAAAAGGGGTGGAAAAAGAGAGTGGAAAAAAGGGGTGCAAGAAAGGGGTGCAAGAAAGAGGTGGCGAAATTTGATGGCGGCGGCAGCGGTTTGGCTTTTAATATAGAGAGATACATGGTCCCCTTCCTTGAATTCCTTTATGTTTAATTTTGGATCATGGTATTTTTCTGATCTCTCCTTTGCTTCTATTAATCGTTCGCGTGCTTTTGATTGAGTGTCTACTAGTTTCACCAGTAGTTCGTCCAGGTGATCGGCATAGGTTTTTTCTATTCTTTTTGTTTGTAAATTTTGAAGGGATTTTAGATTTTGAGCTGAAAATTAGTTCGTTGGGGTTATATCCGTGGCTAACATGAACTGAGGTATTGTAGGAGAAGATAGCGAACTTTACCCAGTAATCCCAATCATTTTTATCTACATACGTTTTAAGATATTCTACTAGGGAATGGTGATTCCGTTCTAATGAACCCATAGACTGTGGTCTAAATGCCGTGGAACGTAGCTGATTAATTTTGAAAATATCTGAAACCCGTTTTATTAATTCACTTTGAAAATTTGCACCTTGATCTGTTTTTTAATATCTGGACAGCCAAATTTTGTTATGAATTCTAGTACAAAAGCAGTAGCGACCGTCTCTGCTGTCATATTTTACAAGGGAATTGTGTCTGAATATTTCTGTCTGTTTATTATAAGGTTACATTGCAAGGTTAATATGTATTAATTTCCGGCTTGCGTGACGGGCAGAGGTCCTACTATGTCCATTTCTAAAATTTCGAAAGCTCTATTGGGCGTGGTCGTAATCTCCATCGGTAATTTCCATTCGGCAGGAATGTCTCAGAAATTTGCTAGTTCACTTCGGTCCTCACTTGGCCAGGTTTCTTCGAGGTCTCACTCGCTTCCTGTGTTGTCCCACAGGGATTTCCCTCCCATTCTGGAGTCGTTTGCCAATTTTGCTGCAAATTCATGTGTGTGTTTTCATCCACGCATACCATGAAGACGGAGGCTATCCAAGACTCGATGCAACTATTTTCCTTCTCTGGGTTCTGCATGGATAGGACTTGTACCGGATTCCGTGACTATACGTCGGCGTTCATATTTTTCTTTCCAGGTTTATGCGCAATCACGTAGTCAAATTCGCGCAGTATGTATTTTCATCTCTCTATTCTTGAGCCAGGATCTTTCAACTTATGTAGCCAAACTAAAGTTTTATGATCTGTTACAAGCGTGAATTTCTTCCCGGATAAATAAGGCCTAAATTGTTGAAGCGCATACACGATTGCTGCTAACTCTTTCTCCGTCGTTGTATAGTTAATTTTTGGGTCGGTTAATGTTCGCGAAGCGTAAGCAACTGGTTGATCTTGTCCTATCATTTCTCCTTGGCTTAAGGGGTTACATACACCTTAAAATTAATGATTCTTGTACAAGAGAAAAAAATAACTATTATCAATTTTTTTTTCAAACAAATTTTTTTTCTAGATTCTGTACACTAATTTGAAACTTTTCCACAACAAATATATCCCAAAAGTGCATTGGAATATTTTATATAGCTATATATTTGTATTAACTCTAATATCACACTTGTCGTAAGATCCAGAAAGCTGAGGTCTACGTATACTACTTTTGCAAAATAGATTATGTTTCTGACATCAATACTTATATCCGGAACCTCAGTCGCTAAGATCCAATCAAGTTTGACCACCCAAGTCTGTAGGCTTATCGAATACAATGATGAAAAATCAAGAAAACAGCTATTTCACTGGTTTGGTCACACGCTTATGGGGTCAAACTTGATTGGATCTTGGCGACTGAGGTTCCGGATATGAGTATTGATGTCACAAACACAATCCACTTTACAAAAGTTGTATACGTCAACCTCAGCTCTTTGGATTTTACGGCAAGTACATCACATATGTCAAAATCACAGTTTTGAGAAAAACACATTTTAAAGTTTAATTTCATGAACAAATCACAGTCACTTATGATATCACATAACTTCACTACTGAAATTGCTCCTTAGTATGACCCTGCTTGATAGGAATGATCAGACACTCCATGCCTGAGTCTTCTTCTCAGCGTGCGAGCTTGGAGAGATGATGCCTCCACTCGACTATCCATTACACGAATCCTAGTTTCATTCTTCTTGGCAGAATAGAGACTAGCACTCGTACCAGGAACAATACCTAATGCACTCATCACATCTAGAATAACATTAGCACCATCATTACAACTTGCCACTGGGGAACTTCTATTTTTTTTCTTCTGTGCTGACATAGCCTTCAAAACAAAAAAATGGAATCATGAATAAATTTTTGTCTTCAATATTTATTCAAACAATTATGAATTCAAACAGATACTTACTACTAATGACTCAGCAACATGAACTATTCTCTTTTATATTTCTATTTTTATTTTGAGAAAATGAGAGGTTAACCCCAAAATAGCCGGTAGTTGATAATCAAAACAAACTTGAGAGTAAGGGCTATTCCACACTCATGGTTCAGTTTCACACATGAATTTTGAAGGTCTGTTCACATAAAGTATTGTCATTCTTACACTAAAAATGGCGGCACATATCGCTTTGACCGAAAATAGTGAAGACCTTGCCGCGGGAAACACAAAACATTGGCACTCGAGTCATTCATTGCGAATTATATTAAATAAATGTTCTATAGGCTCATGCTTTGTGATAATTTGAATCATGATTGGCAATAGGTAGACAATTTTTTTTTACAGTTGAATATTGTTTTTTTTTTTGATAATTAAGCATTATAAAATTGATATAAAATATTTTTCTGCAGAGAAAAAAAATTAAATCAGCGTTGTTATTGAAAATCATCATTTTTGGCGGTTTTTGCCTCAAAACATGACTTGAGTTAATCTCGCATAACTTTTTAAGGACGCCGAATTTTTGGAAACGGGTTTTGGCATTCGAAAGAGGAGATCCAAATACATAAAAAAACATGGAAAAAAAAATTGATTTTTTTCAATTTTATGGTGTATGTAGCCCCTTAATATTGCGCCTAATGGGTAATCCGATGCGTCCGTTGTAACGATGAATTTTTTGATAAAATCCGGATATTGCAATGAGGGAGCCGAGCATAAAATGTTTTTGAATTTTTCGAAAGCTTTATCTGAGCTTCTTTCCAACGAAACGCGATTTCCTTTTTCAATAACTTTGACAGAGGTTTTGCCAATTTTGCACAATCTGGAATAAATCGTCGGTATTAACTTACTAGTCCTAGGAATTGTTTAATGTTTTCCTTAGTCTTTATATGGCTAAGCGTTATACAATCAGTTCTTGTCGTAATAAAACAAATACTCGTTGACAGCAAGCGAAAACACTCCTTTTTTTCTTGTAACAAACTTGTAGCCTAACTTCAAGGTTTTTGAAATCGAACGTTATTCGCTATCGCCAGAACGTCCATGCAGTCATTATACTGGCATGACGTGGTCCGCGCTTTAGAGGACGTCGGCGGCCCCGAGGGCGACATTTCCACTCTCGTGCACGCGGCCGGTGAACCCCGGGTTCTCGAAACTCACTGTTTTGGGAGTAACGCATAATTTGTAAAAGAAACTTGTTATTTCGTGATATTACGCGATCACTTACTCTCGAATCGAGTTATAACTATTTGATAATGAATACAATTCGAAACATCGAGAACATTCCTCCTCCCGTATGAAATTTACGTGTTTTATACCCTTGAAAACTTAATTATTTTGTGACTAGGACGATTGAAAATCACATCTGTAGTTCGGACATCAACAATGCGAACTTCATTTTCTTTGTCAGGATGAACTTTAACTATTTCACCCTTTCGCCACTCATTTCTTGAAGCATTGTTATTTATCTTTGAAACAAGATCGCCAACCTCTAATTTTTCCCCTGAACTTTTAAACCACTTATTTCGCGGAGTCAAAGTTGGTAAATATTCTTTCACCCAGCGATTCCAGAATGCGTCAGCGAACTGTTGAGCTATGTGCCATCTTTTTCTTAAACATAATGTTGTTATATTAAAACGCGCTACTCGAGCTTTCCCAGTTGATACGTATCTCAAAAAATGATTTGGCGTGAGTGGCTCGTGATCTTGGGGATCTGAAGATACATGCGTGAGGAATCTAGAATTTATAGTATTTTCTACTTCGGCTGATACAGTTAATAAAGTCTCCTCATTTGGAACGTGCCCTTTTAATACCGCGGTGAGACATTTTTTTACGAATCGTATCATTCTTTCCCACGCTCCCCCCATATGCGAGGCTGTTGAAGGATTAAATCGCCATTCAAAATCATTTTTACTTTCAAAAGCAGTCAATTTTAACTTATCTTCCATCAATATTTCTATCTGATTGCGTAATTTTCCACTAGCGCCGCGAAAATTTGTTTCATTGTGAGAAAAAAGTATTTTCGGGAAAATTCGTTTTGATGCGAAGCGCTGGATCGCCATAATGGCTGAGTTGGCGCTCAAAGAATGTGCCAATTCAATATGAATTGCTCGTACTGATAAGCACGTAAACAAAAGCTCCCCAGCGCTTGTCATGACGACGACCAATTTTGATATTTATAGGGCCAAAATAATCTAAACCACAAAAAGTGAAAGCATCACAATGATTATTTCATGGGATATCGGGTAGATTAACCATTTCTGGTATGTAAGGGTGAGCTAGTAGTAAACGACATTCTTCACATTTATACACTATAGATCGTAAACACCTTTGCACTCCTAAAATCCAATAGTTTTCTTTCAAATTGCTCAAAACTGTTTCATGATTTTTATGGTGAGCTTTCTCGTGATAATGTTTAATTTAACCCATTAAGTCCCAGATTGCAGAAATTTTATTGGTACTTTCGAGCTCAAATATTTTGATGAAGAAGACGGAAGGTTTTTTTGCAAAATAGTCATTCCTACTATTTTCGGGTGTGCTCTACACGATACAATGGTTAAAAAGACTAAAAAAATTGATTTTCAATACATAATTAACAAATTAAAATAAAAAATGCGATTTTTTGGAGCACTTTTTTTTTCAATCCAAAATCAGAGGAAGAAGGAATTTTATTTTTACTGTCGAAAATATGCACAAGAGTGCACAAAATATTTGAACTTTCCAAATTCGTTGAGTTTTTTCGACTATGATTTTTTTCAGCAAAATGGCGGCCAAAAAACGGGAATCAACATTTTGGATTTTCATATTGTCAATATTTTAGAGCATTCATTTTCGTATTCGATATATTCCTTTGGAATTCCGTATACAGGGGTTTTCAATGTCGCTGATAACGATTCTGACTTTAAATTCTCAAAATTCTGGATCCAAGATGGCGGTTCCAAGATGGCGGCTGACGATTTTCCACATTATTAGTCGGAGAATCGTGAAAATTTGGAATAATGGGTTTTCGGGGGCGCTGATGATAAATCTGACATCAGATTTTCGAAATCCCGTATCCAAGATAGCGGCTTATGATTTTGTACATTTTTAGTCGGAGAATCGTGAAAATTTGGACTAATGGGTTCTTGGGGGAGCTGATGATAAATTTGACATCAGATTTTCGAAATTCTGATGTCATATTTAGTTGGAGGTTTGTGAAAATGTACATTATTTCAAATTTTCACGAACCTCCAACTAAAAATGTACAAAATCTAGAGCCGCCATCTTGGAACCGCCATCTTGGATACGGGATTTCGAAAATCTGATGTCAGATTTATCATCAGCGCCCCCGAAAACCCATTATTCCAAATTTTCACAACTAAAAATGTACAAAATCATGAGCCGCCATCTTGAAACCGCCATCTTGGATACGGAATTTAAAAAATCTGATGTCAGATTTATCATCAGTGCCCCCGAAAACCCATTATTCCAAATTTTCATGATTCTCCGACTAAAGATGTGGAAAATCGTCAGCCGCCATCTTGAAACCGCCATCTTGGATACGGAATTTTGAAAATCTGATGTCAAATTTATCATCAGTGCCCCCGAAAACCTATTATTCCAAATTTTCATGATTCTCCGACTAAAAATGTGGAAAATCGTCAGCCGCCATCTTGAAACCGCCATCTTGGATCCAGAATTTTGAGAATTTGATGTCAGAATCGTTATCAGCGACATTGAAAACCCCTGTATACGGAATTTCAAAGGAATATATCGAATATGAAAATGAATGCTTTAAGGTGGCTTGGGCGAATTTTTCTAAATGGACAGAATCATGAATAACTGCAGAATAACATAGTTCGTTTGCTTAACTTTTGATAACATCTACAAAATAATAAGCTTGCCGACCATTTGAACGAGAAAAACTCGTTCAGAAAAACGTTATTATTACACACGCTCTTATGGGCCTTGGCCAAGAAATGACTCTTATTTGAACATAAATGGACAGAAAATTATCAAAAAATAGGAAATTATAGCTTTTTTGACAGGGTATACGTCATTATCATAAAAAACATGGGTTGCGGGCCAAATAAGAGATAAAATGTACGTGGAATGAATGGAAAC
>JAJGXB010000009.1:787572-804756 GCA_020882725.1 Aphelinus certus
GGGTTGCGGGCCAAATAAGAGATAAAATGTACGTGGAATGAATGGAAACGAAGTTTATCATAATAAATAGTGAGTCCTGCGCATGCTCGGAACAAATGTGGCAACATCGCATCGGCGGCAATTTCGAATGCAGTGCTCAAAACCAAATGAAGTGATGGAATGAATGATCATTTGAATAAGATTCATATCAATTTAGGTTGTTCAAATTTTTTTTTATGTTATAAATAAGTCTATAAACATTCAAAAGGGAATTAAACCGATTACCGACCGGAGCACTGTATGGCTTACAGTGTTGTCAGTTTCATCAGATCAGGGCCGTCTCAATGTGTATAGTTTCAAGGGTAGAGTTCCAAGTTTCATGAATAATAATTATTATTCTATAGTTTTTTAGTTTAATTGCTCTTCAATGCGATGGAAATTAATAAAGATAAAATTCATGCTCAATATATATCAATATACCATGGTGTTATCTGGGGCCCACTCGGAACCAAGCATATGATTCGGCACTGAGCGCCTAAGCCACCTTAAAATATTGATAATATGAAAGTCCAAAATATTGATTCCCGTTTTTTGGCCGCCATTTTGCTGAAAAAAATCATAGTCAAAAAAACTCAACGAATTTGGAAAGTTCAAATATTTTGTGCACTCTTGTGCATATTTTCGACCGTAAAAATGAAATTCCTTCTTCCTCTGATTTTGGATTGAAAAAAAAAGTGCTCCAAAAAATCGCATTTTTCATTTTAATTTGTATTTATTGAAAATTAATTTTTTCAGTCTTTTTAACCATTGTATCGTGTAGAGCACACCCGAAAATAGTAGGAATGACTATTTTGCAATAAATCTTCCGTCTTATTCATCAAAATATTTGAGCTCGAAAGTACCAATAAAATTTCTGCAATCTGGGACTTAATGGGTTAAAGTTCAACTACAGGATGCTTCGAATCTAAAATCAGAGGTTCATTAAATTGAGGATACTCTGGTAAACGCTCTACCCGACCTCGTACTTTTAATAATCCGTCACCATCAATGAACGGAGAAAAAGAAACAAGTTTTTCTTCAGATTGCAAATTTCTTGAACCATTTAAAACATTTATTCCTTTTATAAAATTCTGTTTTTGAGTTTCTCTAACTCACATTTTTTCTGCATAATTCAGTCGATCTAAATCAGTAAAATAATCAGAAACTTTCAGCCAAATATCAGTGGCTTCAATTACAGCTGCCGTTGATCTTAATAGCCTTTGCAAAGTTGAAAAATGTCTGTAATCGGGAAGATACGTCATAAGTTCTGGACCATTTATGAGTACATTAATTTGTTTTTTCATTTTTATATGACTTTCTAGGTTTTCATTTGAAGTTATGTTACTCTCCATAGGCCAATGCTTTTTCGAAACGATGGTCCGATAAACCACCTACTCTGATTAGACCATGCACCTGGCGACCATCTAGTAGCGACATCAGCGGGATTTTCAGTAGTAGGTACCCAACTCCATTCAGACATGTTCGTTTCTTCGTTAATCTCGCTCAAGCGATTTTCCACAAACATTTGATAAAATTTAGGATCAGATTTAATCCATTTCAGTACAGTCTGAGAGTTAGACCAAAAAACTCGTCGCTGAACCGAAAATGTATGTCCTTTTAATATTGTTTTAGCTAATCTCACGCCCAATAACGCAGCCTGTAACTCGAGTCGTGGGACTGTAGATGATTTTAATGGAGCTGCTCTACTTTTCGCGATTATGAATGCTGTATGAATTGTTCCGTTCAACAACATGAATCTCCAATAAGCAACAGAAGAAAAAGCTTTAAAACTAGCGTCTGAAAATACATGTAATTCAATCGACATAACCTTTGGATTTTTCTATCTCTTTTAATTCGTAAATCCGATTTTTCCAACGTGTAAATTCATTATCTAAAATCTTCTCGTCCCAAGCTATTCGACTTGCATGAATATCTTACATTAGGATTTTACTATGAATAACAAAGCGGGCGATTAGGCCCAATGGATCGTAAATTCTCATTATAATACTTAAAACTTCCCATTTAGCCGGTCTAACAGAGCCTGATCTGATTTCTGATTTGATTTAGTTTCACTGAATTTTAAAATAAGTTCATCAGAATCAGTTTGCCAGTGTGAACCTAATACACACTCTTCTGTATTAATTGATTTTTCTTGTAAATTATTTGGACTAATCATTTTTAATACGCTCGGTTCATTGTTACCCCATGCATGCATTTCCCAATTAGCTGTTTTATTTATCTCTATAACTTGAGAAACCTGCTCTTTCGCCTCTACTATTTCTTTGAAACTTTTGATCCAATCATCCATGTAATTATTTTCTTTAATGCTTTCAACTGCTTGGGGATATTTTGTTTTGAACATGTTTGCATTTTTATCTTTTATGAATAAAACCTGACTTGAAGATGTATTGTGCTGTGCACCCTCCATAATTCAAATAAGTGAAAAATGTCGATCTTTGAGGGCCAATCCAGGGTGAAGTGGAAGAGGGAAAATTCACAAAATCCACCACATGTTTATTTGATGCGACATTTCACCAGTAAGGTTCACTGGCCTCATCAGGCAGTTTTGAATACATATTTTTTATCGAAATATATATTTATTTCTATTCAAATATTTTTATGTATGCTAATTACTTTGTGTGAATCAATTGGATATCTTTATGACGTTGCAGATTGAAGGTGGAAACGTGATGCAGGAGGAGGTGAATAATTGAGATTTATTTCCAATGGTTTGGGCCGAAAATTTTTTTGAGGGTTCCTCAATACAATGTCCACAAACGTACGTATCGGTTCTGCGATCAGACTTCCGATCAGACCGAGGAAAAAAATCCCAAGTACGTTCTAAAAAATTGGAAGAATTTTTCTACAGTGAAAAAATTTTTTTTCCGTATATGGGGCGTTTTTCGTCAACTCTCCAGAGCCGGCGCGCGGGCGCTAAAACCTCACGTTTTCGACGCTTGTTTTCGACTCTATATGACCCATATCTAAATAATGTTGGATATGCTATCAATGTAGTTTCTTCTCAGCTTTCCGATGGTGAATTTAGTTTTCCGAATTTTTCACATTTTCACAGAAAAAAAATAAAAACAGGCCATATCTCAAAAACCTATCTTTTTTAATTTTTTCAAGTAGCCTAGATCGAAAGCTGAGGTTTTTTTACGTTGATATAAACCTTTTGAAAACACGCTTTTTTCTGTATTCGAGTAATTGAGTAGCGAACATGAGAAAATGCACCGCGCTGACTCCACGCGCTCCAGCTCAAGTCTTCTGCTTACAAGAGTGCCGAAATCGGAATATATTTAATATCAAAACAAGTCTCTCTCTGTTGGATAAACTACTATCTAGCGTAGATCATGTACTCATTTGGGTCATGGACTGAGATATGGACATTATTTCATTTCACATTCTTTGACCTCCGTTTTGGCTTTGATATTGAAGACTTTGCCATACTATGTTTTAACTGAACTACTTTTTCAGTTCGTTTTAATCTAGGGAAAATTTCATATTCCTCAGCAGATGAAATAATTTTGACCATCAGTCTGTCATCGGAAGTTGGTATGAACGCATGAAATTGCATAGTACCTTGTATAGCAAAACACTTATCAAATCTTTCTTTCAATTTCAGATATCTGAACTTGCTTGGTGACAAATTAATGAAATTGAAAACTCACGACTTTTTTGTCAGAAAACAGTCTGTATTCATTCATGATTTGGAAAAAAAATTGTTAGAAGGAGAATTCTTAGTTTGTTTTGATTTTGCTGAAAATTAAGCTTTTGTTGTACAGAATTCAGCTCAATCCGCTGAATCAGTGGAATCTCAATTCCACTGGAATAATAATCAGGCAACAATTTTCACAGTAGTTATCTACTTTCAGAGGAATAATGAACTTCAACACAGAAGTTTGGCTATTCTTTCGGATAATTTATCTCATGACACTATTGCAGTTCATGTATACCAAGAAATAATCATAAATTATCTGAAGAAAGAATACAAACCAAAGAAAATTTATTATAGTACCGATGGAGTGGATCAAACTTCAAAAATTAGAAAAATTTCTCTAATCTTATTTAGAAAGAGAGATTTTGGCATTTTTGTGCGACCGCACATGGGAAGGGAGCATGCGATGGAATTGGAAAAAATGTGAAACGAGGTGCTAAAGTTTACAACGCTCTGCAAATAATCATATTTTAACCGCAGAAGGTTTATTTGAATGGGCAAGAAATTACTGTAAAGAAACCATGGTATTTTATAGTAAAGAAGAAGATTATGAGCAAGCTAAACTGAAATTGTAAAAAAGATTTGATAAGTGTTTTGCTATACAAGGTACTTTGCAATTTCATGCGTTCATACCAACTTCCGATGACAGACTGTCTGTATTTTCATTTTCATGATGTGACAATTCCAGCTCGGTCTCTGGAGCTTTCTTCGATTTTTTTGAAGCCGGAGGCTTCTTCGCTTTTGATTTTCTCTTTATAACCCTTAAATTCCGTGATCTAAGTCTTCAGGAATTAACAAGACAGGTCCTGTCACGGTCGCCAAATATTTGATAGTGAATACAATTTGAAACATCGAGAACAGGTGGATTGGCGGAAATTGGAAAAAAATTTTATGAGAATTGTCAAACTGACCTTTTGCGAGGTAAAGGAAGTAAAATTAGTCCGGGAATAGTGTATAGTGAAGAGATAGTTACTCCTTATAGTATTATTAATAAATCTAACGCACTACCCTATGGTCACAGATATGGAAAAAGTTTTAATGGACATACAAGTTCAACTCAGAACTGCCAAAGTCCATTTAAGGGGTTACATACACCTTAAAATTGAAAAAAAGCGATTTTTTTTTATCATGTTTTTTTATGTATTTGGATCTCCTCTGTCGAATGCCGAAACCTGTTTTCAAAAATTCGGCGTCCTTAAAATGTTATGCGGGATTAACTCAAGTCATGTTTTGAGGCAAAAACCGCCAAAAATGATGATTTACAATAACAACGCTGATTTAATTTTTTTCTCTGTAGAAAAATATTTTATATCAATTTTATAATGCTTAATTATCAAAAAAAATCGATATTCAACTATAAAAAAAAATTTTCTACCTATTGCCAATCATGATTCAAATTATCACAAAGCATGAGCCTATAGAACATTTATTTAATATAATTCGCAATAAATGTGTCCCGTGGCTAGTGCCACGATTATTCGAATCCTCATATATTCAATAGTCACTATTCAATATTAATATTATATACGAAGTCCGAATACGGCAAGCATCCGGCCGAGCGGCATCACGTTACGGAAAGTCAAGCGACAGGATCCAACGCGAATAGTACCGACGCGCGTGCAGGACCTGTCCGCCCCTTGGCAAACAGGGGATGAAGAAGCCCCCACTCGCGACTCGACTGACTTACCCCTACGAACATATAAATATGACCACCGGGAGCGGCGGCGCGCTCTCGCCACCGTGCCGAGCCTCCGAAGTAGTAACGTCGCTTTAGCCAGAGTGCTCCCGTACCAGTAACGCCGCGACCGCCACTGTGCAATTCGCCGCCATTTGAGCTACTCGGTTTCACGACACTCAACCTGACGTATTTATACTTATATTACTATTAAATTTGGAACACACACTCTTTCGGCTATCGTACGAATCGTTTCAGTATACGCCTATACATTTAAACTATATACCCATCCTGACATTATTTATTTCACGTTCACCTACCCTTCACGAGTAATCTGTGTTCAGCTCGGCTGCACAACCGAAATATCGAATCCACGAAATAAATCTACGGATCTCAATATTCAAGCTACGTAACAAATGACTCGAGTGCCAATGTTTTGTGTTTCCCGCGGCAAGGTTTTGACTATTTTCGGTCAAAGCGATATGCATATGTGCCGCCATTTTTAGTGTAAGAATGACAATACTTTATGTGAACAGACCTTCAAAATTCATGTGTGAAACTGAACCATGATTGTGGAATAGCCCTTACTCTCAAGTTTGTTTTGATTATCAACTACCTATTTTGGGCTATTTTGGGGTTAACCTCCCATTTTTTCAGAATATTAACATAGAAGAGAATAGTACATGTTGCTGAGTCATAAGTAGTAAGTATCTATTTGGATTCATGATTATTTGAATAAATATTGAAGGCAAAAATTTATTCATGATTTCATTTTTTTGTTTCAAAAGCTATGTCAACACAGAAGAGAAAAAATAAAAGTTCCCCAGTGGAAAGTTTCAATGATGGTGCTAATGTTATTCTAGATGTGATGAGTGCATTAGGTATTGTTCCTGGTACGAGTGCTAGTCTCTATTCTGCCAAGAAGAATGAAACTAGGATTCGTGTAATGGATAGTCAAGTGGAGGCATCAACTCTCCAAGCTTGCACGCTGAGAAGAAGACTCAGGCATGGAGTGTCTGATCATTCCTATCAAGCAGGGGCATACTAATGTTATGTGATATCATAAGTGACTGTGATTTGTTCATAAAATTAAACTTTAAAATGTGTTTTTCTCAAAAGTGTGATTTTGACATATGTGATGTACTTGCCGTAAGATCCAAAGAGCTGAGGTTGACGTATACAACTTTTGTAAAGTGGATTGTGTTTGTGACATCAATACTCATATCCGGAACCTCAGTCGCCAAGATCCAATCAAGTTTGACCCCATAAGCGGGTGACCAAACCAGTGAAATAGCTGTTTTCTTGATTTTTCATCATTGTATTCGATAAGCCTACAGACTTGGGTAGTCAGAATTGATCAGATCTTGGCGACTGCGGTTCCGGATATAAGTATTGATGTCAGAAACATAATCTATTTTGCAAAAGTAGTATACGTAGACCTCAGCTTCCTGGATCTTACGACAAGTGTGATATTAGAGTTAATACAAATATATAGCTATATAAAATATTCCAATGCACTTTTGGGATATATTTGTTGTGGAAAAGTTTCAAATTAGTGTACAGATTCTTGAAAAAACATTTGTTTGAAAAAAAACTTCAAAATAC
This sequence comes from Aphelinus certus, assembly GCA_020882725.1. Classification (NCBI taxonomy): domain Eukaryota; kingdom Metazoa; phylum Arthropoda; class Insecta; order Hymenoptera; family Aphelinidae; genus Aphelinus; species Aphelinus certus. Next base: position 794,589 of record JAJGXB010000009.1, read on the forward strand.
TTATTTTTTTCTGTTGTCCAAGAATTATTAATTTTAAGGTGTATGTACCCCTTGAAATGAGATGCTGAACACATATAAACAGTCCCAGCAAATTCTTAAATTTGCTAATGATGTTTCCCAGAAACTCACAGGTATCTTATCTGAAGTAGAAAACACTAACGTAAAAGTTAGTCATGCGGGTAAATAGACTGTCAGTTCAGCCAAGAGGGCTAAAGAGGCATATGACAAACAAGCTGTTTGAAACTTCAAACTTTGGTGTGATTATGACATTGAGCCAAATCATCCTAACTCACAAGATGGTGCCTTTGATAGACAACAACAGGATAATTTTGGTGGAAATCTTCGTGGTGAAAATATTCAACAAAAAGATGAACAGGTAAATGACGAAAACTTGAAATTATCTCTAAGAGATATCACTAAAATTTGTAAAAATGAATTCAAGAAACTTGGTAGTCAGAGTAACAAAATAAATAGCTCTAGTGTCATTAATTCAAGTCAAATTGGATTATCTCTTGTGAGTGGAAATGGTAGTATAAAAAGAGAATACAAATTAACTGTTGAAACTCGTTTTCAATACTTTTACGATTTTTTCAAATCAGAGTTGCGATCGAAAAAAATATTTCATGTAATAGATAGTTCAGATAATTCTTTCGAAAGTCTTGATGAAGAATTTAAAGTAAAGTTAAATTACAAGCTCAGAAAAATAGAAATGAATGAAACCAATATAACTACGGAAGATCTCAGAGCTAAAATGTCTGAAATTAGATATCAACCTCGCAAAGAAACTGCTTCACAGTTTATTAATCGTTTTCAGGACTGTGTAAGAATTTTTGGTACTCTAAAACCAGGAGGTTTACCTGAAGATGAAAAACGAGATATATTCTATAGATGTGTCAAAAATACAGAACCATCTATTCAAGATACTGATTTCACAGAACGTGGAAATTTTGGCAAAAGTATGTCTTACGATAAAATCCAAATGTTTCTGATGCAGCAGGATTCAAATAGGAGGAACACCAGTGGGTTTGGAAATATTGGTGGAGGCGCCTAAGAGAATGCTCTTGTGGGTCGTGGACCAGGTACAAAACCAACTGACAGATGCCACAACTGTGATGTGCAAGGAAACTGGCAAAGTCAATACACGGTCACCAACGGGCAAAACTTGTGTTATGATTGTAAAATAATGGTTGATCCTGAACATATCAAATATAATTGTCCGAAGAAAGATTATAATACAAGAAATGAACGAGGAAATAAAAGTTATGTGAATTCTCGTGATCAAAATTCCTATCGCGGGAGATGCGGATTTCGCCGAGACAGAGGTGATAGTTTCAATCGGGGGAAATTTAATGGTAGAAAAAAGAAAAAATGAAAGTTCAAATAATGGTAGATTGAAAAAATAAAAGACCGAAATCTGTGCTTAATACAAATTTGAATACCCAAAGCCAATCCACTCCTCAGAGCAAGGCTAGCTCCAAAAACAACTCGACCTAGAAAGGTAAGAGTATTGTGTCATATTTCAATGATAATTGTTCCTATGATATTGATAAGTGCCCCCAAGATAAAATACAACATCCATTACTATTTAAATGTATAAGTGACTCCGGGGCCACAGATCACATGACAAATACTAAAGTTATTTTTAAGTCATTTGATTCTTCGAATCAAGAATTGATCAAATATGCAAATGCAGATGAATCTGCGTGCTTGAGATCGGAGGGAGCAGAAACAGTTGCAACAAAATCAAATGATGGAGGAATGGCAGACTAACTGATGTGATTTATGCGGCAACACTTTCCGAAAATTTATTGTCCTTCAGAAAATTTGAGTACGATCTAGCAATATATATGTGAGAGGATTAGGAATAAAAACAACGCACACGAGTGTAATACTAAAAGTTCTGTCTTTTATTTATCAAAATCAAAGAATGAAAGGGCACTGTTTATCAAGATCAATTGGCAAACTAAAACACGTCCTGTCAGTCGGCTGACGAAACAGAGAATGGAAATGAGCTTCGCGCTGAGCGCGAAGTCGGACACTTGGCGCTGCTGGTTCATCTGTTTTTAATGGGCTGTCTGTCTCTTTCTCAACATTCCCTCTCAGACAGCTCCATCAAATTCTTCGTTTGATAAACTAGTTCCAAATTTCACTGTCTCCACCGACTTTGAACATGAGGATATCAGTGAAGCGTACTTTACGCTGCTTCTGTCTCGTATGATCATTTATTTGTTGGCTCCTAAGGCAGACAAAGAATGATTAAATAATGATAAATTATAGTTTGTTAACTGTCTATTCAATATTCATAATTCGATCTCGCAAATTTTCATGCAGTACTAGGGGCTTTGTAAAAATATCAGCTATCTGCTCCTCCGAGCATACCCATTCTACTTCAATTAAATTATTTTTGACACATTCTTTGATGTAATCTGATCTTATTTCCACCATATGTCTCAATCTATTTCCCCCGTCAATTTTGGTACATGATATTGCCGCTGTTATCACACCACAACCTGATTGGATAGAATTTTCTGTCTATCATAATCTCAACTGATTTTGCCAGTCCAATCAGTTCTTGCGTTGCTTCGCTCATTGCCACGAATTCAGCCTCACAAGTTGATAGTGCAACACTAGTTTTTTTATGAGTCCTCCACGTTACAGAGTCTCCAAATAGCTTGATCACATAACCACAAGTTGTGAGTGATCCCTTACAGTCTCCAAAACTAGAATCAATGTACCCTTCCATTTCATTTGTCTCACCTTTGTAAATTAGACTCAGTTCTTTAGTCTGTTTTAAGTATCCCAGGACTCGGGCCACCATTTTCCAGTCTTCATCTGTCGGATCAATTTGGTGCCTGCTGAGTACATTAACTGAATATGAGATGTCAGGTTTCGTTCATTTGCAAGATAGAGTAGACTTCCAATTACTTCTCTATATGCAGCATTTTTCAAATTCAGAGTTTTCTGCAGTTCATTATCGCAATCTGTCTCTTCTCTGTCTCTTCTTTTTCGATTGGTAACTTGAGAGCTTTCCATTGACGTCTTTCTTTTTGGCAATTTATCAAGACTAAATTTCTCTAGAATTTTATCCACATAGGTTTCTTGGCTTAACTCAATCAATTTATTTATTCTGTCTCTTTTAACTCATATACCCAGAAACTGTTTAGGCTAACCTAGATCTGTCAACTTGAATTTTTGTTCCAATTTCGTTTTAATTTCTAAAAGTTTTGGTTTATAATTACAAGCCATTATAATATCATCAATATACAGAAGCAAAATTACGAACTTCTCCGATTCTCTCCAAGTAAAAATACAAGGCTCACTTATTTCGTATTTCAGTCCTATTGATATTGCTTCTTCAGTGAATTTTGTATTCCATCTTTTGGGGCTGACAGGCAATCCATACAATGCCTTTTCCAGCGAGCAAATCATGTTCAGTCATTCTTGTTTGGAATCAGGACTTTTCTTTCCAGTGTACCATTCAAGAACGCTGTTTTCACATCCAATTGAATTACTTCCAAGTCCAGTCTATTTATAATTGAAAACAGTGCTCGAACTAGTGGGAGTCTAGATACTGGTGCATACGTCTCTCTGAGATCATAATTTGTTCTGTCTTTAAAACCTCTGATCACCAGTCTCGCTTTGAATCTAGTACTTTCATTCGCTTTTATTTTTTTTTTTAAAAACCCACCTAGAATCTATGATATTGGGTTTTCTACCAGTCTTATCTAGAAACGGTCTTTTCACAATTTTCCAAACCTGATGTTTTTCCATCGATTTCAATTCTTCATCGATTGCTCTCTGCCACTGTTCTCGTTCCCTAGACTGCATGGCTTCAGCATATGAAGCTGGATCCTTATTGATGTAAGCAAGAAGTGAATAATACTTTTCATCCTTACATTCATCAACTCTTTCTCCTGGCTCTGATCCAGAAGTATATGACATCACTTTTGTCATTTCATCTGTCTCTAGACCAATTTCTCCTTCTTTTCGGTCCTGTGCTGTCAATTTTGTTCGTTTTTCTTCTCCTTTCCTTGGCCTTCCTCGTTTACGTTTAGAAGCTCCCTCCGTTTTTGAGATCTCAACCTTACTTTCAATTTTTCCTGATTCACACGTTTTTACATGATCATCACTGTCAATCATGTCTTCTTCAAATTCTACAAACCAACTGTCTTTATCAATTTAAATATTATCGATCGGCCAGTCTTTTACACCGTCTCTTTTATACATGTCTTTGTACACCAGTTTTTCATTAAATTTTACAGTTCTGCTCTCGTAAAACTTTTCTTTTTCTGGTTCTAAAAATTGATAACCTGTCCTTAAATATCCAACTAATATTACTCTCTTTGCTTTCGGACCAAACTTTGGTCCAGTATTTCTCTGGATAGTGATGTATGAAATACATCCAAACCTTTTTGACTGATCCAGATCAAAGTGATATGCTGGCGCAAATTTTTGGAGCGGGACTATTATCTCGTTTGCACTGTGTGGAATTCTATTATAAGCATAGACTGCAGCTCCCAAGGCCAGGTCCCACATGTTTTCAGGAATGCCTGAATCAAACATGTATGCTTTCACTCTCTTCTGAACTGTCTGGTTTAATCTTTCAGCACCTCCGTTATGCTGAGAAGTGTCAGGACAGGCCATTTGCAACTCCGCTGTCAATTTCTCCAGTACTTCCACAATATATCCTCCTGTATACTCAGTACCTTGATCGCACCTTAGAAAGCATACCTTTGCGTCCCTTCCAAGTATATTTCGTGTGCTCTTCACTGCTGAAAACGGTCTCTTTTTCAGTTTTGCAAGAGGAGAAACTCCACAATCCAAAATGGATTCATCGAACACCGCTTCTTTCAATGACTTGCTTTCTGGGTGATTTGCCTGCAATTTCTTCAGATATTTGAGTGACACGTGTCCCAGTCTCGCGTGCCACAGCAAGGCTTTATCATTTGCCGGATATTCCTTGTTAGTATTTTCAAACAAGTTTTCACGTATTGGAGTATCTGTCGCAGATAATTCATCCACACAGTTAAATTTTCTATCGCAAATAGTTACGTCAAAGTTTGAAATTCCACTAGTAAACTCATTCTCTGTACCTTTTTCATTTCGTATTTCAGTCTCAAATGGGATATCATTCTGGCAAATATTACTTTCTAATTTTCTTGCCATGCTTCGAGTAAAATGACCGTCGCTTGCTAATTCAGTCAAATTCACGTATAACTTTCTATCAATAATCGAACTTTCACTGTCTATTGAGCCATCCTTATCAATTTGCAATTCTATTATCCGAAACGGTCTACTGTATATTCCCGTAAGGAAAAGGTCGTTCGATTCTCGATCGAATATGTTGATACGCTCATCATCCATATAAATAGCAAGCCCCGCCTCGGCAAATTTCCTCAGAGAGCAGATTTTCTGGCAAGTTAGATGTATAGATTACATTATCAATTTCAGTCTTATCTCCAGTACTCAACATTATTTCTAAAGATCCAGCTCCCTCCGATTCGAAATTTGCAGAACTGTCATTATTAGCGAACCTTATTGTTTCTCGATTTGCAGGGTCGAATGATTTGAAAATAACTTTTGAATTAGTTATGTGATTCGTTGCACCTGAATCACTTATGCATTTGACTAACAATGGGCATTCTTTTTCTGGGGAAATACTGTCTACACACCCATCATCTCTTACAAAACAAGCAACTGATTCCTTACCTTGTTTTGCTGAGTTGCCTAAAGTGTTATTCTCTTCATGATCTTTCCCCCCTTTCTAAACATGGAACTGGCTTTTATTGGACAACCCGCATCTATGTGCTCCTTGGTCATGTACTTTCTACAGGCGAAACACAGTCTAAGACCATCTGTCCTAGTACATTGGTACGCTAAGTGATTCGGTCCATCACACTTGTAGCACCTTGGTCCCTTTTGTTGGTTTTCAGTCAACATTGCAGAGGCCTGATTATCTGTGCCGAGACTTTGGTTCTCAGCTGCCTTCTTAAGAACAAAAGATTTTATACGCTCGTAAGGTAATCCAGGACCACCATTTTCACGCACATTGAAATCAGAACTCTGAATGTCAGGTATGGCTCCTATTACAGCACGATATGAATAATTGCGCTGTTCGTCTTCAGGCATACCGTTTGATTTCATCAGACCAAATTTTTTTATACAGTCTTCAAATCTGTCTATGAAAGTCACAGCAGTCTCTTTCTTAGGGTTATATCTCGTTGTAAACAACTGATTTCTAATATCCATAGTCGATACGTATGATTCACATTCTTTCATGTTTTTCAGTCTTTCTACGATCTCTTTTGGATCCTTCACATGAACCAATTTTGAGTAATAACAAAAATCAATTCTATTTATTATTATGTCTCGAACTTTATATTTCATTCTTTCTAAAACAGATTCTTCATGTTCTATCAATGGTTTTTCTCATGAATCAATTATGTGAAGTAGATCCATGGAACGTAATTCTGATGAAAGAAAGTCATAGAAGAAATCTAACCTCAATTTTGGACTCAGTCCATAGTCTCGTTCAATGCCAGTATCTTTAACTGCCATTGCAAATTTGAACTGATGAGTTGAGATATTAGCCACAGTATCGTCTCTGTGACTTTCATTACGGAATTTGTTAACCTCATTTCTACATATTTCAGCAATTTTATTTACCGGTACTTTATTACTGTCTATATTTACCTGTCTATCATCATCATCATTCTGATCAATTGGATCTTCCATGGTGTTATCATCATGAGGCTCATCATTGTACTCAGCTCGTATGTCTTGCATGAGCTTAATCATTTCATTCGTCTGATTCTGTGTAGCTCTGTGAATATCTCTCAGTTCACAATCAACTCCGTCTCGAAGCTGTAAAGCTACGGCTTCCACAGTATCAGATGCCTGAATGACTCGCCCTGCATCAGTCTTAGTTGACTCAGCCAGTCTAGACAAATGAGTTTTTACATCATGAGCAGATTGAGCATATCCCTTCATGGTTTTCAGAACCTCTGACATTCGTTCTGTCATTCTTGTGTCCTGTGCAAGGGCTGACCTGAGCTGTTCTCTGTCTTCGGCAAGCTCCCGTCTAATCAGGTCATCTGTTGGATTTTGTTCAACATTGTTAACAATTTCATACTTTGATATTAATTTATCATTACTCATTATTATTGGTTTTTCTACATCACCTTGAGTGGGTGCTGTCTGAAAGACTTTATCCGTCTTATCTACAATCAAATCAATCTGTCCATTCTCATTTTCATTATCATTAATAATTTTAACCACATCGAAAATATCAACCCTTTTTGGTTCAACTGTCTCATGTTTTGCCACGTTCACATGAACAGAGCAGGGTTCAGACTGATACACTGTCGAGCAGGCGTCTGGCTGGTCATCTTCCAACAACGTGTTTTCCAACTCTGCATCAATCTTCTCCAGCTCTTCAACAGTTTTGAACTGTTTAATTAATTCAAAACCTGGATGTAACGCCTCCACTTTCTCAAATGCCTCGACTTCTTCATCAGAGATAACATTTTTATCTGCACAACCAAAAATAATAAATAACACGTCTCAACATTGCATATCAACTCCGAGCAACAATATCTGGCTCACAGCGTCAAATAAAGTTGCCGCAGTTCAATAAATTTCAAAATTAAGTGTAAATTTCAGTTTATTTTTCAATGCATATGTATAATGTTTGATACAGCCCAATACTATGACGTTTGGCACACAGCGTCAAATATCACAGTATGGATTGATCATTGTTTATTTTGAATCAACAGTCTTATTGATTTTTCAAATTCATCTGATTCAAATTCAGTTATCATTGACAATCCTTGGCACACAGCGTCAAACATAATCAAAGAAAATGAGTTTTGAAGTAGGGAAGTCGAAATGATCTTTTCTGTTTAACCTGATTTCATTTATTTATAGTCGCTGATTTCCTTCCTAGTCATTCTCAAATTATTACAAATTCACACTTTTATTCTGTCTTACTGTCTTACTGTCATTTCATTTAACGTCAATTCAGCCTATTAATTTATTAAAATGAAAAACTTCAGATTCAGTTCGACTTCACCTCACTTGCTTTTTCCTTTCAAAATTTGTAATATGTTAAATTGCGACTTCATCTCAAGATTTTATTTACTTGCAGTTTTATTTAATGAATGCAAGTCGATTGGCCAATCTTAATTATTCTGGTCAATTTACCTGCGATGTATTTCTGTCCAGATTGAGTAACATACTCAATTATATCCAATTTGATTCGGAAATAACCATCCTCATTCTTATGGTTATTGCTCAGGCACCAGAATCTCTCAGCTCGTTTTCCGCAGAAGTTAGCGAGAGCTGTCTTCTCAGCTGGTGTGAGTGTCAACTCATTCAGCTTTATTACAAACAATTCAATTAGTTGTTCGTATTTTATTCTCACCAAAGTTAACCCATTAAGTCCCAGATTGCAGAAATTTTATTGGTACTTTCGAGCTCAAATATTTTGATGAATAAGGCGGAAGGTTTATTGCAAAATAGTCATTCCTACTATTTTCGGGTATGCTCTACACGATACAATGGTTAAAAAGACTGAAAAAATTTATTTTCAATAAATAATTAACAAATTAGAATAAAAAATGCGATTTTTTGGAGCACTTTTTTTTCAATGCAAAATCAGAGGAAGAAGGAATTTTATTTTTACGGTCGCAAATATGCACAAGAGTGCACAAAATATTTGAACTTTCCAAATTCGTTCAGTTTTTTCGACTATGATTCTTTTCAGCAAATTGGCGGCCAAAAAACGGGAATCAATATTTTAAAGCATTCATTTTCATATTTGATATATTCCTTTGAAATTCCGTATACAGGGGTTTTCAATGTCGCTGATAACGATTCTGACATCAAATTCTCAAAATTCTGGATCCAAGATGGCGGCTGAGGATTTTCCACATTTTTAGTCGGAGAATCGTGAAAATTTAGAATAATGGGTTTTCGGGGCGCTGATGATAAATCTGACATCAGATTTTCGAAATTCCGTAACCAAGATGGCGGTTTCAAGATGGCGGCTCAGGATTTTGTACATTTTTAGTCGGAGAATCGTAAAAATTTGGACTAATGGGTTCTTGGGGGCGCTGATGATAAATCTAACATCAGATTTTCAAAATTCCGTATCCAAGATGGCGGTTTCCAGATGGCGGCTCATGATTTTGTATATTTTAAGTCGGAGAATCGTGAAAATTATTATCGTGGAAATTATCCCGGCACACGCGCTCGCGAAAACTCTTTCTTCTTGATCGCACACGTGCACCTACCTTTCGCCTCCTTCAGGCTCTGTTCTACCTCGCCCGGCTCCACACGTCCAGCCATCCTCTCGAGCAGACTGGTGTAGGCTCTGGAGGTCACGTCACAAACACAAGCACAACACTTGCGCGCGCAGTGGAAGCGTGCTGGGTCCAAAACCTGAGAGGATTAGGGATAAAAACAACGCAGCACACGAGTGTAATACTAAAAGTCCTGTCTTTTATTCATCAAAATCAAAAAATAAAAGGGCACTGTCTATTAAGATAGACTGGCAAACTAAAACACGTCCTATCAGTCGGCTGACGAAACAGAGAATGGAAATGAGCTTCGCGCTGTGCGCGAAGTCGGCCGCTTGGCGCTGCTGGTTCATCTGTTTTTGATGGGCTGTCTGTCTCTTTCTCAACAACATGGATGATAAACGTATTGATGTGTTCGACCCCAAATCAAATGAAATATTTTTGACCGAAATTTATAGCAAACCTTTTTGGATAACCGAATTAGAAATTGATAGAAGAAACTTGGTAGATTCTGGAAGTAATATTCTCACAAGGAGAGTATCAGGCCTTCGGGTCACCAATCTGGACCAAACTTGATACGTATGTTCTCTGAAGCTATAGTGACCATACGCAAAAAGTTTTAGGACCTAACGCTCCCTCAGACCCAAGATAATTACATTACAAGGTTACTTAACTTTATTCTTATAATGATATTTTCACTTACCAGGGGACATATGAGAACCGGGTCCCCAATCTTGACCAAACTTTTTTTGATGTTAGTTTGGCTCAAGAATAGACTGTGCCCACAGTCTCAGGGACCAACACTCCCAAACTCCAAAAATATCAATTATTATAGCTTGGATGGAGCCGTACCTCTCGTCTCAAATGAC
>JAJGXB010000009.1:808849-833205 GCA_020882725.1 Aphelinus certus
ATATATATATAATATAGATGTTATATATATATTATATATAACATCTTCCCGAAAAAAAGTGCTATACAGAGCAAAGAAAAAGTTCCTATACGAATGCGTTTAACGAAAACTTCAAAAAAGCAAAGAAAGCTGAAAAAGAGAGCAAAAATAACATGAAGTACGTGAACTATACTCTTTTTGAGATATGCGATGTTTCTTATTTTTTGGGGATGAGAATGGAAAATTTTCGGAAAACTGATAACACCATTGGAAAGCTGAGGAAAAAAGCTGAGGGATCGACTCATAATACAATTTTCTCAGATGCATTTGAGTATCGTTCAGAAGAATAGAAAACAGCATGATTGGCGCTCACGCGCTCCGTGCGCCGGAGTAGCGCTACATCTACTTTTCGACGTTCTATTTCTCAGAGAGAATCATTTGTGCACTCCTTGGAAAACATATTTTCCTACGTAAAAAATCCTCAGCTTTCGATTGAGACCATTAAAAAAAATATTAAAAATATACTTTTTGAGATATGCGATGTTTTATATTTTTTGGGGATGAAAATGGAAAATTTCCGGAAAACTAATTACACCGTTGGAAAGCTGAGAAAAAACTACATGGAAATGACCTATCGAATCATTTTCTCAGGGACATTTTGGCATCGTAAACACGAGTTGAAAACTGCATGTTTCGGCGCTCGCGCGCAGCGCTGGGGGGATTGAGGCGAAACGCCCCATATATACTAGCATCCCCCGTAGCGCGGCTTCGCTCACGATACGTGTAATTGGGAACAAAAAAATTGTATCTTATAAACATAGAATTTCATATGTTACTGAATTCTTTTTTGAATTCAAAGGACCTCTGGTTAAATAATATTCTCTGTGGTTATTTTATTGTGTGGTAATAGAATGAATTAAATCTCAGATTTACCTGTCCTAGAGAATCCAGCGTATAATTGACCATAAGAAAATAATTCTCTACGTAAATCAATTCCAACTTATATGACCGTTTGCCCTTGTGCTTTGTTGATCGTAATAGCAAGAGAAATTTTTATAGGGAATTGTAATCTCTTCAATTGAAAAGGCAGAGCAATCTCTCCTGCAGCTGGGCCGGTGAGGATGATAGTTCAAGTACGTTATTTCGCATAGTTCTTATTTGTAATCGAGTGTCATTACAAAGTTTAGGATGATTCAGATTTCTCAATAAAATGATAGGAGCACCAACTTTGAGCTAGAGATTATGGGACAGAAAATCTGCTGGATTGGGTGAATTTAAAAATCCTTGAGGATAGTGAAACTGATGGAATATCTTCATTTTCCATTACTGTGTCTATTGACATGTATTGTTCATATTCTCCTCCTACTTGATTCAGGACCATGATGTTGATTTCAAATGCAGAACTATTTCGACGTGTTATTCTGGCCCTTTCATACAGCCAATGGTATGATCGCTGTAACAAATTCTCAATATCAGGATAAACTTCCGAAATCAAATGTTGATATTTCATACAACTTTATCTAGTTTTTTATCAATAATAATATGTCCATTACTAGCGTCCCCCGTCGCGACTTAGCCCGCGTATATGTGTAATGAGTTCGGAATGTTATTCTCATTTATTGTTAAAAAACTCGTATGATATTCATTTATTTGTAAATTTTGTATAATTTGATACTCTGTGATCCTTGGAGTTGTAATTTTCATGTATCCTCTGAGGGTTCGAAATTTATAAGACTTCTGGATAAACGATGTTCTTAGTTTTTGAATTTTGAGGAATTGATATGAATTGGTTACGTGCAACCCCTACCCGTGAGAGAGCAACATACAATTGGCCGCGTGAAAAACATTCTGTTTGCAATACTATCGCTATGTACTTAAAGGTTTGTCCTTGAGATTTGTTAATCGTCAAGGCGAAAGAAAGTTTCACAGGAAATTGTAATCGTTTGAATTGGAATGGTAAGTCTGATGGAATCATAGGTATGCAAAGTAGAAATACTGTTTCTCCAGCTGCAGGTCCTGTAAGAATAGTTGCTTCAATTATATTTTTCCGCATAACTTTAATTTGCAACCTTGTGCCATTACATAAATTGGGAGGATTTAGATTGCGTAATAGCATTATTGGAGAACTAATTTAAAATTTTAAGTCATGAGGTAGAAAGCCTAAAGGATCAAGAGAGTTCAGAAATTCTTGAGGATAGTGTACAACTTCATCAATGTTGATCACTGTGTCAATAGAATGATAATGTCGTATTTCTTCATCTAACTTTCCTAAAATAATATTATTAATATTATGAGCGGTAGCGTTTCGAGGTGATATAATTGCCCTTTCGCATAACCAATTGGAAGGTTTGTTAGGGAGATTTTCAATTTCTGGATAAACTCTAGAAATCAGGTCCATGACTGTATTAATAGTCGTTTCTACTTTTCTATCAATATTTCTGTAATCATTTTTATTTGATACTTGCCATCTCCAATTTTTAGAAGTTCTAAAGCAAATTGCAAATCTCCACCCCCAAGAGAAAATAAACTCCCAATACTATGATATACTTGCCCTTGAATTTTGAAAGTTGGCCTAAAATTTCCTTCTCGAATTTCGTTAGCTTCAAACGATGTCATTTGAAACAGTGTATTATGCTTTCTTCAATAGGCCAGAAAATGCGTGGAATCAGTGTGGTTCCCTAAAAGAAGACATTTGAAAAATTCTGGTGGCTCTTCAACAGCAGGAAGATTAACTTTTCCGCCAGAACAGCACAATCCAGGAGCTTCATCTAGCGACTTCTTGGCTTGTACAATATCTTTTTATATAAGCGTAATTTTCTGTTGGATCATACTCGAAAGCAGATCTTCCACGTACTATGAACGGGGCTTCAATTATTCGACCCTGACGAATGGCTTGCGTTCGTCTGGTTCTAATCGTATACCGCCTAATGTTACTACTGGGTCTCGGCAATAGGCATTATAACCAAAATTATTTGGTGTAGTACATTCGGAATAACACGAGTAAGAATGAGTATGTATGCGGGAACTGTATGTGTATGCCTGTGAGTGAGTGTCACGTGCTGCCGAGCGCTTCCGAGATCACACGAATGTTTATGAACGTCGGCAAGGGCATCATAGGTTGGTGCTGCTTACACATTCATTCTTGTATTACAATTCACACCTATCAATACACAGTCCTTAACTCTACATACTCAAGCATTAATTATTCACCCATTGTCTTCCCGGAGTATTCCTAATCCTTTAGGTACTGAGTACAACAATTGGCGACGAGGATTAACGGAGTGATTATAAAAAAAGAAAAGACGAACAATAATAATAATAACATTTGTGACAAAGTGTGAGCACGTGCATATATTTGAGGTTAAGTGTGCATCGTGTTAGAATAATAACGATATTGAACAGTAGCAGCATTTGAAACATACTGCGAGTTAAACAAAGCTTGCGGTATTTAAATTACAGTGAAGTGCAACCAAGCTAGTGCAGTGGAAATACTATACACATGGTAGACAGTCGACCACGTGGGTTGGCGCTTATGCCTTATTCAATTCTCGCGTACGGTATAGACGTCGCGAAGTAAATAAAAAAATATACAACTCGCAAGGCACAGGAAAAATACAGTTCACAATTTCAGAGAGAATTTCGTAATTTTAACAATAATTGAGACAGATGTGAACGGATATAGATACACGTTACATGAGGTTGAAAATCGGTGGTCTGTTTAGATATACGTGCTAATGACGGATGCTGATCCAAGAAAGTGGATTTACAAAGAAAAAAAGCCAGCGCTAGTCGATTATGTAAATAAGAACATAACTTTTGAGGAAGTACTAGATCTGTTGGGCGTAGAGGAATTAAGGGAAATTATTGTAAAATCTCATGGCGTGAAAGAGGTTCCAATTTTGAAATCGACTGACATAAAACAGCAAAGTGAAATCGTGGAAAGTAACAATACAACAGAAAATCAGGAGCAGAACGACCAGCACAGTGACGACGAATATTCATCGCTGGACAATACAAGCTCAGAAGGTTGCGGTTCGGAAGCAACTGATACAGACGAAATGGAGGGAGACAAGTGGACTTACTACCCAAAGAGAGAGGACTGGGAGTCTTATATAGAAAGATTAGAACTGCACTTCGAAATAAAAGAAATTACAGAAGATACAAGTAAAGTAGCACATTTGTTGACAAAAATCGGTCCTGAAATGTATAAAACAGTCCGAGATCTTTGCTCACCAAATAAACCAAGAGATAAATCGTATGCAGACTTAGTATCATTAATAAAGAGTCATTATTGTCCAAAACGAAGTGAAGCAATGGAACGCTGCAAATTCCAACAGGCAAAACAGGCGCCCACCGAAACTATATCCAACTACGTGGCGAGACTCAAGGAATTATCTCTTCATTGTAACTTCGAAAACGTAAACAACGCATTAAGGGACCAACTGGTCTGTGGTGTGGCTGAGCACGGGGCTAGGGTAGCCTTGTTTAGCGAGGAAAAGCTAACTTATGAAAAGGCTCTTCATATAGCAACTACCAGGGAGTCAGCGCTACGCAACGCAGCCCGAACGGAGAAGACATCACTACTCACAGCAGAGGCATCAATCAATCACATCGATTCTAACAAGCGAGCGTACGGTAACAAAAATTTTGCGAAAAATTACGGTAAAGATGGAAAGCCTAATGTGGAATTAAAATTTGGTATTAATAAAAAGTACATATGTTTCGGTTGCGGAAAAATTAACAATCATTATTTGGCAAATTGTAGGATGAGAAATGTTACATGTCATGCTTGCAATGGAAAAGGTCACATAGAGAAAATGTGCTTCAAAAAGTACGGTAAAGATATTGTTATAAAAAATTGTTTGTTAAATCCTGTAGTAAATGATAAAAGCAAAAATAAGAATGCAGTAAATTTTGTAGATAATAACGAACTTGAGGAAAGTGCCGATCATGACTGCGATGAAAGTTACGAATCAGATTTCAATCATATAAAATTAGATTTGTCAAATGAGAATAACAATTCAATTTTTTTTCATACTAAGGCTGACCCGTGGTACGAAAACATTGAAATTTTGGGTAAGAATATAAACATGCAAATAGACACAGGTGCATACGGTGCCGCTATGTCAGAGAAAGATAAGCTGAAATATTTTCCTAACATGCAATTATCTAGGTGTGACCACGATCTTACAACCTATAATAAAGTAAAATTACAGCCACTGGGTATAATGAAAGATATTTCAGTGAAATTCCGAAATAGGGAACGGACATTAGACTTGTTCATCATGAAGGGTGAAGGCCCAATACTAATAGGACGTAATTGGCTTAAAGCACTTGATTTGTGGCCCTTGAAATTACCTGAAATGACGGATTCAAAAAATTCTGATCTAAATTACATAAAAGGTGGAATGAAAGAAAAATTTATAGCTCAATTTCCAGATTTATTTTCAGATAAACAAGGTTGTTATACTGGGCGGAAAATAAAGTTAGTTTTTAAAGAAAACGTAAAACCTATACATCAGAAACCTTATCATGAACCATTTGCACTAACTAGCAAAATATCAGAAGAAATTAAACGCTTAGTACAAGCAGGTAATTTGACACAGGTTTCATGTAGCGAGTGGGCAACGCCCATTATTCCAGTTTTGAAACAAAATGGGCAAGTTCGAATTTGTGGAAATTTTAAAGTAACTGTTAATCCACAGCTAGTGGTAAAAAGACATCCAATCCCTATTAAGGAAAAAATTTTCAAAACTCTACAAATAGGAAGAGAATGGTCACAGATAGATCTGAAGCATGCATTTATGCAATTTTTAGTCGATGAGGAGTCTCGTGAAGCTTTGACTATTATTACGCAAGAAGGGCTGTTCAGGTACACAAAATTACCAGAAGGTATTGCTTCCAGCCCAGCTGAATGCCAGGATATTTTAGAGGAAATTTTACGAGGAATTCCTCACACTGAAGTGTATATTGATAACATCTATTGTACAGGCGAAACACCCGAACAGCATATAGACATACTGAAAAAAATTTTTCATAGATTGGAGAAAGCTGGGTTACGAGTAAATGTTGACAAATGTGACTTCTTTAAACATGAAATTGAGATTCTAGGGTTTTTGATAGATCAATCAGGATTGAAACCTACACCTTCTAAAATTAAAGCGGTGCAAGACGCACCTGAGCCTATTAATGTTAAGGAATTAAAAGCTTTTCTCGGTTTACTAACTTTCTATGAAAGATTTTTGCCAGATAGAATTGAACATATAAAACCATTGTACGATCTAGCGAACAGTTCAGAATGGAAATGGACAGGTGAATGTGTGAAAGCGTTTAATTGGTTGAAGGAACAAATAACGTCTGATCGAGTGTTAACTTTATATGATCCAAATGTACAATTGGTATTAGCTTGTGATGCGAGTCATTACGGGCTCTCTGCGGTATTATCACACCGATTCGCAGACGGAACTGAGCGACCGATCGCGTTTGCCTCGAAAATGATACCAAAAAACGAGTTGCATAGGGCCATTCTGGACAAGGAGGCAGGAGCAATTGTTTTTGGGTTTCGCAAATTTTATCAATATGTATATGGAGCAGACGTAATATTAAAAACAGATCATGAACCGTTGAAATTCATTTTTGGGTCAAATAAGAATTTATCTATCATGATACAGAGCAGGTTAATACGATGGTCATATTTTTTGTCAGGATTTACGTATAAAATTGAAATTGTCAGATCTCGAGCGAACGGGAATTGCGACGCGCTTTCGCGACTTCCAATAGCAGACTCTACTCCCGTGTTCGAGACTGAGTTTACAAGTATGATGTATATTGAAGAGGCACTTCAAGCGTTGGACTTTAAACGTGTTGCTGTAAAGACAGCGAAAGATACTAGCTTACGCCATGTTATTACTTACCTACAAACGGGTTGGCCGGACGATAAAGAGAAATTAAATAACGTAGAGAAAAATCTGTACGGTAAAAGATTAGAACTAACAATTGAGAAAAATTGCCTTCTCTGGGGTTTCAGAGTAGTAATACCGGAATCATTGCGAGAGGAAGTCTTAAGCGAATTACATGCATCTCATATGGGAGAAATCAAAATGAAGCAATTGTCAAGGAATTATTTTTGGTGGCCTAACTTGGGGGAAAGTATTTCAAACATAACCAGTACATGTAGAATTTGTCTAGAAGCCAGAGAAAATACAAAAAAAATTCCACTGACACCTTGGCAATGGCCTAGTCAACCGTGGAGCAGAATTCATACGGACTTGCTGGGCCCTTTCCATGGATGTATGTTTTTACTAATATTGGACGCACACAGCAAATGGGTAGAAATTTTCAACATGAAAACGAATACGCAGTCAAATAGATTAATCAAAGCATTTAATTCTGTGTTCAGTAGACATGGTTTACCACATCTTGTAATCAGTGACAACGGGCGACAGTACACGAGCGATGAGTTTCGTGTATTTCTGAGAAAATATAAAATCAACCATTCGTTTACTCCTCCTTATTGCCCAGCTACTAATGGTGCTGCGGAGAATTTTGTAAAAACTTTCAAAACAAAAGTCGATAAGATTATGAAAGATGGTAAATCGTTAGAAGAGGCCGTGGATTTTTTATTTTATTTTATTTTTGTTCGACTATAGAAGCACCCCACATTGTACTACAGGTAGATCGCCAGCTTGGTTATTATACAAAAGAGAGCTACGCACTCGTTTCGACTTATTGAAGCCTAATGTAACCTCAGATGTTGAGTTGAAGCAACACAAACAAGTAGTAAACGTGGACGGTAAAAGAAAATGTGATTTAGCCCCTGACGACAAAGTTTTTGCCAAGGATGCTAGAACAGGTTCAAGAGGTAGATCCGAAGCTACAGTGATAAGGCAAAATTCGCCTTCTACGTATACTGTTCAATTTGATGATGGCGCGATATCAAAGAAACATGCTAACCAGTTAGTTAAAACTAAACTAAGCAAAAGTCGTATAAGGGGGGAAAAAACTCCTGGCAGTGCTCCACTGATGAAACCGACCGTGCGAAAGTCACTCAGACTAATGAATAGACCTAAGAATTAATTAATCTAGATGTTAGCAGTTGCACATGCTACTGATAGATTATAGATAATACTAATTTTTATAAGGGGGGAATTGTAGTACATTCGGAATAACACGAGTAAGAATGAGTATGTATGCGGGAACTGTATGTGTATGCCTGTGAGTGAGTGTCACGTGCTGCCGAGCGCTTCCGAGATCACACGAATGTTTATGATGGTCGGCAAGGGCATCATAGGTTGGTGCTGCTTACACATTCATTCTTGTATTACAGTTCACACCTATCAATACACAGTCCTTAACTCTACATACTCAAGCATTAATTATTCACCCATTGTCTTCCCAGAGTATTCCTAATCCTTTAGGTACTGGGTACAACATTTGGCAACAGAGGACTGGGATACAAATGATCCCAAGAAATGGCTGAGCTCATTATCAAACTCTCCTATATAGCCGATAGAACGCTGACTCTCTTGCGAGAGAGCGCCGCACGATACCTTATACACGTGTGACTCAACGCTTCGCCATCTACTGGCGCGCCATAGTACTTGATCGGTTACCCCCACCACAGAAAAATGCATTGTCTATTTCTCGGTTTCTACTCAATATTTTAAGACGCCACATTTCCATAAATATGCCTGGAGTGGTCAAGAATCGAGTATCAAAATTTCATGAAAATCGGTTCAGTAGTTTTTGAGATTAGAGGCCACAAAAAAACAGACGGTCCTTTTATATAATAGTACAGATTGTTTGGTATAGTTCCATCTCCAATACTAAGAATTTTGCACTACCACCACTTAGGTAAACTCTCATGTTAGTTTGCGAATAGTGCTTACGAAGTTCCACATTCTTGATGATTTGAGGCATGCTTTGACAATATCAGCTCTGGTTCCTCTTGAAATGACTGGCAAGAAATCTCCAGCAAAAACGAAAGTTAAGCCTCCTATCAACTTATTGCATGACCTAATGTCGTTCAAAGTACGGTCGAGTGCTTCAACATGAGCTCGATGAGTAATTGTACATTGATCCCATACAATAAGTTTCGTATCTTGCAAAATCTGTCCTAAAGGACCATTTTTACGAATGAAACATACTGATTCTTGTCTACATGACACATTCAGCGGTAGTTTGGAAGTTGAATGAGCAGTTCTACCTCCAATGATAAGTGTAGCAGCAATCCCAGATGATGCCACTCTTAGAGCAATGTTACCAAACAATTGTACTTCACTTAAAACTAAATTGATTAAATATGTTTTCCCAGTACCTCCAATAGCATAAAAAAATGCATGACGCTGGTCTAGTATCAATTTAGGAAGATTAAAAGCAACATATTCTCTTACTTAATTGGCATCAAATGAATATCGCAACGTTGAATCGTAAGGGTTAAGCATATTTGTGTTATCATTAACGCCCATCATTAACCCATTAACGCCAAGGCGCCTCGAAAATTGACATCTTTACGACGCGATTATTTGTCATGTTATCGTCTTTGAAAAAATTCAGTTTTCATATATTTTGACGTGAAATTTTATGCTCTTTCAGACGTCTAGGAGAGAAGACATGGCTAATTTAAACACAAAAAACGTGAAAATTGAATAAAAAATTTTCCATGATTTTTTTTCCTAATGTTATTAGCAATAATTTGTGCTCTAATTATGGGCAAAGGTGGACAAAATGCTTCAAGTTTAAGAGGAAATTTTTGTTATCAGAGTGAAATCGCTTTTTTTACAAAATGGCGGCAAAAATGTGAAAATTTCATAGAAAATATTACTTACTGAATGGTTTTTACGCAATAAAACCCGTTGTTTCATAATGGCTTCACGCACACTTTATTGTTCATCAATATTTCACCATTTTACAATCTTATAAAAAACAGAAAATCCGGAATAATTTTAACTGACAGCGTATTATTCCAAACGGACTGTTCAGTGCAGCGGTCTGATCTAGAGTGAGAGTAATTGCCGTGATGGGCACACATGATGTGTAGCGCCACAGTCAAACAATAGACAGAGAGACTTGTTATACATATATATGGGCTGTTTCACGTCAATTCAGCATGACGAAATTTATTTCTAAAAATCTTTTCAGCCGATTTTTTTGCCTTGATCCTCATAGTGGAATAGAATTTTCTCAGATTTTTAAATCTATTTTTGAGACAGTTTTTCTATAGCTTGATTTTGGAGGTTTCAATTATCTATCAACTTTGAGGCCTGATTTACTCTGAAAATATTCACAAAATCAAAAAATGTATAAGAGTAAAAGTTGTTCTAAATTGTCACTATTTTATGGAAAAATATTTTTTACCCTCGAAATTAGATCCTATCAACTGCTCACTGAATTGTCCAGTACATATCAATCAATTCCATGTTTGCATCAATTTCACTGAATTTCACTAGTGTTCTCCAGAATAAAATCGATTTTTGAACTTCATTGTCAGTAGCTGAGCGAGATCCATTGAAAATGCAAACTGTATTCAGATAAGTACACTCTTAACCTGTACTTTCTTATATCTATTTTATAAAAAAATATGATTCTTTGTTGTCAATTTTATATTCCAGGTAAGCTGTACAGGGCCAGCAATCTTATTAAAATCAGCGAATAACTGTAAGTAAAGAAAATTCACTATTAGAGTATATGCTGTGGTTTATAAGTTTTTAGAATTGAAGTTTTCATTGAAGAAATTCGATTCTGATACTGAATTGTTATACAATTGCAGTGTATTTGTGTCACTTGTGCTTGGATACATGTTGTTACTGCTCCAGTATCCAAGCCCAGAGGGAAAAGTCGAGAACCGTAACTTTTTTCCATATATTGCATATTTTACTTTATGTGATGGAATATGATAGTCAATTTTGATAAATATACATGTTATTGACTGTTTCCATGTGTCTTCCAGGTTTAAATGTGATGTAATATTCAGTGCCAAGTGTGAAAGTGCAGTGCAGTCAGTGGAAATACGTCTCAGATGACATATTGTCGTTTGAGACACTACCGCCAACTAGAACCAAGATACATTAATTAATATCTTGGAAGTTTGGGAGCAATGGACCCTGGGACACACTACCCTTGACTCGAACAAACATCTAAAAAAGTTTTAGTCAAGATTGGAGACCTGAATCCCAAGCAGTCCCCTATAGTAAGTCTATACGTGAGAAACTATTCAGGGAAAAGTTTAATTTTCTTAGGGTTGTAAGGGTTTACCAATCACTACGAGTGGACCATTTTAAAGCTCTTTGTTGTATCTACCCATCTACCCGTCTCTTACCCATGTATACCAAGTTCCATTAGATTCCATTATCTTTCCAAATTTTCGGTCGGCAATTTTGCAGGCTCAATCTAATTTGAAGTTTAGAAATCAAAGGCCGGATTCATAATCAGCGATCATAGAAACCCATGTATACCAAGTTTTATTCAAATCCAGTATCTTTTCAAATTTTCGGTCACCAATCTTAGAGGCTATAATTCGAATGTTTCAAATCTGAGGCCGGATTCGTAATCAGTGACCTCGAAAACCCATGTATACCAATTTTCAACGAAATTCAATTTTTTTCCAAATTTCCGTCAGGTGATTTTAGCAGCTTGATCTAATTTGAATTTTTAGAATTTTAGGCCGGATTGATTATGAGCGACCACAAAAACATATGTATACCAATTTCTACGAGAAACCATCGAGGCAAAAGCCGTTCAACGTAAATAGTTAACTTGACATATTACATTCAGATGACATGTAATTACGTGAAAATCACCTATTCATTGAAAGAGACATGTGATAGCCGTAGTACGTACTACGGCTATCACATAGCGTACATAAGACTTCTCAAGAGAGTCGTGAACTGAATTTTATCTGAAATTCAAAACTCGCCTGAGTTGGCCCCTTTTTGCACGAACGGCAAGTTGGCTCTTTTTTACACGGACTGCGAGTGTGCCCTTTTTTGCACGGACTGCAAGTTGGCCCCTTTTTGCACGGACGGCGAGTTGGCCCCTTTTTGCTCGGAGGCGACGATATGATGTTGGATCTTTGTTGATATGAGCAAGAAGTAAATAGTATACCTCATCTTTGTAACTGTCAACTTTTTCTCAAGGCTCAGATCCAGAGGTGAATGTCATCATAACCTTCGTCATTTTATTATGTTCCAAATTAAGCTTTTCTTTCTGCTGAACTTTTGCTGTCAATAATTCAACTTGTTTTTCTTCTCCCTGTTTAGGACTACCTCGTTTGCGCTCAAGTGCTCCCTCCATTTTTGATATCTCGGTATCACATTTGGTCTTTTCTGTCTCTTGAATATCACTTTGAAAAACATTATCTTTAGTTCTTTCTTCAAATTCTGTAAACCAACTTTCTTGATTGATTTGGTTGTTTTTAACTAGTCAATTCTCAATATTACTTCTTTTGGAAACATCCTTACGCCTAGTTTCTCATTGAATTTTACATCTCTACTCTCATAAAATTTTCCTTTTTCTGGCTCCAAGAACTGATATCCTGTTTTTGAGTATCCAACTAATATTACCCTTTTAACTTTTGGGCCAAACTTTGGCCCAAAATTCCTTTGTATAGTAATATATGCTATACATCCAAATCTTCCAATTTTATCAAATTCAAAATGATATTCTGGCGCAAATTTTTGAAGTGGAACTCCCATTTCATTACCACTATGAGGAGTTTTATTGTAGGTGTAAACTGCAGCTCCTAATGCCAAGTCCCACGTGTTCTCTGGTATACCTGAATCAAACATGTAAGCTTTTACTCTTCTCTTAATTGTCTGATTGAATCTCTCAGCTATTCCATTATGTTGAGGAGTGTCAGGGCAGGCCAGCTGCAGTTCCGCATTTAATTTCTCTAATACCTCTACAGTATAACCACCTGTATATTCAGTACCACGATCACCTTAAGAAACACACCCTTGCAACATTGGAATCTATTTCTGTCAAACTGTTATTTTTTAACTTTCTAGCTAAACTCCGAGTGAAATGACTACCGTTTCCCGTTCTAGCAAGGTTCACATATTATTTTCTGTTAACAATAGAATTTCCTTTGTCTTTGGAGTTATCTGTCTATTTGTAATTCCATTATCCAAAAAGGTCTACTGTATATTCCCGTCAGAAATAATTCATTTGACTTTGGATCAAATATATCAATGCGCTCATCATCCATATAAATTGCAAGACCATTGCTCCTGCAAATTTCCTCAGAAAAAGTAGATTTTCTGTCAAATTCGATGTACAGATAACATTGTTGAGCTCTGTCTTTTCTCCATTATTCAGTATTATTTTCATCGATCCAGCTCCCCCCGATTCAAACTTTGCAGAATTATCATCATTAGCACACCGAATAATTTCTTTATTTGTAGGATCGAACGATTTGAACATTACTTTTGATTTTGTCATACGTTCTGTCGCACCTGAGTCACTGATACATTTAACCAACAGAGGACGTTCCTTTTCAGGGAGACTAACATTACTGTGATGGTTATTGTCCTTTTCAACAAAATAGGTAACACGGTTCTTACCTTGTTTCTCTGAGTTGTTAGCCCCATCTGCTTTTCCATTATTATTATTGATTTTACCCTCACTCTGAACATGTGAATGACTTTTATTATTGACTGTTCTACCTCTTTTTGAAGCACCTCCACCTTTCTGGACTCCACCCTTTCTTTTACCAAGGTGTCTATCAGTTTTAGTATTTCCTCGATAACCACCATTACCACCTCGATTATCCCCATGACCACGATTAGAAACATACCTGGTTGATCCTCGCACTCTACTCGAGTATTTCACCATCTTTTGTAGACAGCCTTTTGTGATATGTCCCTTTAGAACAAATGTGTTTCACGCAAAGCACAATTGAAACCCGTCTGTTATAGGACAGTCCCACGCTTTGTGTCCACGGCCATCACAGCTGTAACACCTTGGCTCCTGAGTCGTGGTGATCAATGCTTTTGGTGGATTGTTTCCATGAACTGATCGATCCCCTGCCTCTTTCTTCTTTATAAAACATTTTATACGATCATAAGGTAACCCTTCACCATCCTTTTCACGTGCAGAAAAATCAGTGTGATGTTTATCAGGTATTTCTCCTAGTATTGCTCGATACAACAAATCTCTTTGTTCATCAACAGGCATACCATCTGGGTCCATCACACTGAAATTTCTCACACTGTCTTCAAATCTATCTATGAAAGCTGCTGCTGATTCCTTTTTAGAATTATATTTCATTGTATATAATTGATTCCGTATATCAAGAGTTAACACATTCGTTTCGCTTGCCTTTATACTTTCTAATTTATTCGAAATTTCCTTGGGGTCCTTTAACCCTTTGTGGCTTGGTGGTCAATATATTGACCACCTGTTTCGTCTTAGATTTTTGCGTATAAAAATTGTATTTACAAGTATATATTAGTGATTATACATTCTTCTAATAGCTTTCCTATCGTTTCGTTTTCCTATCATATTAAATTACAGAAATTGATATTCATTGAATTGTTAATTAGTTATAAATGAACAAATGGTGAAAAGAGCTCTCTTTCGAAGTAAAAAATCAATTTTCGCTTTGTTTTTTATTCAATCATTCCCAAATTGTTTCTGCGGGGTTTTTGGGCTCGCTGATCACGAATCTGAAGTCAGAAAATTGAAATGTTAACATCAAAGATGGTGGATCCAACATGGCGGACTCACTTTTCCAAAAAATAGACGTACAGCATTAAAAACTTGTTCTCGGGGGTTTTTGGGGTCGCAGATTATGAATCTCTAATTGAAATTTCGATTATTCCGAACTCAAGATAACGAGTTCAAAAAGTCGGTCTGAAAAGTCTAAACATAAGATATTCCATATCTAAAATAAAAACCAAAAAAAAATGAAAAAAAAAACAAAATGGAGACAATAACCGCTACGTCCTCGTTCGTGTCTCTGGAATCAACCAAGCGCGGTTACTTCATCAATATTATTGTTACCTTGTGTGGGAGCTGTCTGTGTAGCCTTTTCTGTCGTATTCGGCGTATTTTCAACTCATCCTTTTACTTTGTATAGATCAAAGTTTCAAGTTCAATTCGATTATGTTTCACCAGTTTATAATTTGTGACTTTATTTTAATTTTATTCAAGTATTATTCTTCTATGCTTTGCTAATTGATTGGCCAATCTAATTTATAGTAACTGTGTATTGGTTTATCTGCTATATATAGTACCCCTGTTTGGGTCATGTATTCTACTTTGTGCTGTTTAATTGAGAAATAACCATCTTCTTCAGGATGGTTATCATTTGAGCACCAGTATCTCTCTGCACATTTTTCAAAGAAATTGATCATGATCCCCTTTTTGACTACTGTGAGATTCAAGTCGTCCAGTTCTATATCAATTCAATTCAATTAGTTTTTCTGTCTTTTTCTTAATGTATCTGCTCAATTGTATAGTGATATTTCGCACACAGCATCAAACATCATCACAAAATTCAGTCAAATAATTATTCAAGCATGCTTTTATTCATTATTTCATTGATACGCATATATATGTACATCCGTGTGTGCCTGTCATCACACCATGTACCACTGTCTACATGTGTGGTCATATTGTCACGCGCGATCATTTGTTCGCATTATAGCGGACCACGTGGCGCAGGTATAACAGCTAACGCCGCTTATACTTTCATGCGCGCGCAGTCGCGCTCCGTGCTTCTCCTCTCTGCCGCGCGCTCGCAAGCCTCAACTCTCTCGTCTCACCGTCGCCAGCGTTGCCAAGCAACAACCCGCCACGCGCCTCTCCGCGTCTGCGCGACCAACTATCTTTTGTCACGGCGCGCGTTTGTTTTGATCCGAACCTCTCGGAAATGACCCGGGCTCGGATGTTTTTGTTTTTCGGCATCCATTTTTTCGCCTCGACCTTTCGCTCTCGACAACGGAGCACCCTTCCCGGACCGTCAAATTCATGATTTCCGATCATTCTTATTTTTCGATATGCACTCAGCACTATCTCCGGCACTCACGGCACACACGATCGCAAACTTGCACACCTTAAAGTATCGCACACGTGCACCTACCTTCTGCTGCCGCCACACTCCTTCCCACCTCCTGCATGTCAATATGTCCAGCCATCCTCTCGCTTCTGTCTGGGCTGAGCTCCTCTGCACGTGAAACACTATTATTCGTTGCGCGGTGGAAGCGTGCTAGCACCCATAACCTGAATGGTTTTACGCAATAAAACACGTTGCTTTTTAATAGCTTCACGCACACTTTATCATTCATCTATATTTCACCCTTTTACAAACTTATAAGAAACAGAAAATCCGGGATAATCTTAACTTACAGCGTATTAATACAAACGGACTGTTCAGTGCGGCGGACTGATCTAGAGTGAGAGTAATTGCCGTGATGGGCACACATGACGTGTAGCGCCACAGTCAAACAATAGACAGAGCGACTTGTTATATGGGACGTTTCACGTCAAGTGAGCATGGTCAAAATTTTGTTCGCAATTCTGCATTAACAAATTGATTGGTATCCATCCCCAGAATACTCAAAAATTTTTTCAGATTTTTAGGTGCATGTATGTGGAAGTTAGTCTTGCACTCAAAACCTGAATTATTCAAAATTTAACTTTTTTCTCAATTTTGAGAGCCCAAATAATCTTGTATATGTGTGAAAATGAAAAAAAGTTGAGAACAAAAATTATGCTGAATACTACAAAGATTATAAAAAAAAAATTGTTTGACACCAGAATCCTCCATCCTATCATAGGCTACTCTATTAATTAAACATGTTTCAACCAGTTTGGCTATGTTCGCCCACTTATTTTTGACCTTTCAAGTTATACGTACAGACCTCTGTTCGATAGCTTGAAAATGGTCTCATACATTCTTTGGAGAAATTCCAATATCTCCTGCAATTAATTGTTTAAATCTGCAATATCACAATCCCCTTCTTGTTACTTTCAACATGTCAGGTCCACGATGAAGCTCACAGTGAGGATATCATGCTTTCGGGTCATCAATCTCAGCCAAACTCTACAGATATGTTCCCTGACACTGGATCAAGCTACCGGTAGAGTTTGGAGTTCCAGCGCTGCCTTGTTATAGAACTTTTTATGACTTTAGACTGAGGCAGCTATATATAGATATACATACACTGAGAGAAGTAATCCTTAGCCTCTACTGCACGGGCGTAACAGTTACGCCCTAGGAAGTTGGATATCAGGCAAGTCATCAGGGCGTAACTATTACTTCCTGGGCAGTTGACATGCCGTAACCTACAAATTCTTTTCACAATAAAGTAATGATTTTTACACGATATATACTGATACTTACCCGCAAAACTCGGAATGAGTTCAGCTAAATCCCAAGTGTTTAGTAATCCATCCATCTTACATTGAGATCCTTCACATTTAAAGAAAATTCGATGAACATCCGAAGGTTAACTCAAAACTGACCGATCATGCATGATCACTATATATACGCGCGAACACTGAAGCGAGCGCGACATCAAGCAGCGCATTTAAGCCGTAGGGAGTAACTGTTACTCCCTACGCATTTGCCTCAACTGCACGTTGGGTAATTGTGACAACTCCACACGGCATTGCCTCTAAGCCGTACGTCATAAATACAATTTCATATTTCTTAGATTCTAAGACCTGATTCGTTTGCTCAGCCAATTCCCTAGAGGGAACGCTCACAAATTTTTTAGAATGAAAATCTATTTTTTAGAATAGAAACTTAATTTTGAGACAGTTAAAATTTTTTTGAAAATTTAGAAAATCTGATTTTTCTAAAACGTGTCAAAAACATTTGAAAAAAATTAGGGAGTATTCCTTGACTAATTATAAGACATTTTTGTTCCCTTGAATTTTTTGATTAAGCTAATAGTTTTCGAGAAAAAGAATAAGTAATATTTTTCATGAAATTTTCACGTGATTGCCGCCATTTCGTGAAAAAAGCGATCTCGCTTCAAAAATTATAAGAGAATGCACCGTGACGGGCCGCTCCGCGCTGCCTCTACGCGCTTGGGCTTGAGTTTGGCGCGGCGCGGTGCATTTTCTCATGTTCGCTATTCAATTACTCGAATATAACGAAAAAGTCCTATTTTTCCTAAGTCTATATTGCAGCGATCTTAGTTGTTATTATGTATACCGAGGTAGTGGGTATGCTGCGATTTTTACTTATAAATTTTAATTGTATGGACACATGCAGGAATGTGAGAGGAATAGAAGAGAAAATCAACAATTCAAGAATACCAAACTTTATTCAAAATTTCCCTATTGCTTGAGAGCAATACACGCTAACGCGAACGAGATTCATGTTAATGAAATATAAAATAATTTGTCCTTCAATGACGCTGGAGAGAGTGGTGGACAAAAACCCCGCTTCTCCGTCCTAGCTCCTAACTCTCGTTTAAGTTTATTGAATAGATTGCGACGCCGCCTGATTGGTTGATCGCTGCGAATTCCTGTAACATAGAAAAACCCGTAATCTCCGAATCTGGCGCGTTTTGATACACAAAATGAATTGAATATTAATGCAGTTAAAATTGAAATCTTATTTCGGACAATTTGAATTAGAACTAAGCGAATTTACCATTGAATCACTCGATCGACTGAACAATCAATTCCACGGTTTCTAACGACTGAATTTTCACGCACGCAAAATTCCGACATGTACTAACGACGTGGAATTAATAATTGATAGACACGAGTCCTTGACGAGGGGTACGAACCACGATCCCGTCCGCACACGATCGCAATCGATTCAATGATTTCAATATGGCTGTCGCGAGAACAATGGGAATTCTTAAAACTAACACTCGCGGCACTTTGAAACACTCCGACGCGTCCACGACCGCGCCTACAGATCCGGATGACCGCTAATCTACCCGTTTTTCACGGGCTTTCACGGTACTTCTTCCGGAAGAAGGAAAAGAAAATTGAAAGACACGCAGGCGAGGGTAAGGCCGAAGCCTCAGAGCTGACCCACTCGCGAACGGTTTCGCCTGTTGGCTATTTCCGCCGCTTGTTACTACCTTAATTAACTTGGTTGCGCTGCACGTGTGCTGGAGTCGTTCCCGGTTGCCACCACGAGGTCGATTTCAGGGCTCCGGATTGAGCTGCTGCTGGAGCTTCCTAGCTGTGTGGCGGGCGAGACGAGAATGTTCCACACGCGGCCGGCCGCTCGCGTCCGCGGTGAAAAAAACGAGAGAGAAGAACTGCGCACAACTCCATGCGCAGCTGCAGGCATGTGAACGTCGTAGTTCCAATGCTCTCAATAGGTGGCTACGCTCGAAGGCTCGTTCGCGTGAATAGGGATTCGATCGCGTGATCGTTGCAATATCGACGTAAAAAACTATCAGCTTTCGAAATAGCTTTTCGAGATATGACCTGTTTTATGTTTTTTCATAAGAAAAATATGAAAATTTCGAGGAACTAAATCCCCCATCGGAAAGCTGAAGAAAAACTAAATCGATATCTTATTCGACATTATCAAGATGTTAGTCTTATAGAGTCGAAAATAAGCGTCGAAAACGCGAGGTTTTAGTGTCCGCGCGTCGGCTCTGGAGAGTTGACGTGAAACGCCCCATATATATAGGTCATGTCACACCAAATCAGCATGAAAAAAGTTTTTTTTAAATTTCTTCAGCGAATTTGTTATAAATGGTCACTCAACACTATTTAATTTTTTTTATGATTTTTCTGTCCATATATAATAAAATTTTCTGATCACCTATATTTTACAAACAGTTACTTCCCAATCTCAAAATTCAATTTTTCTAATCGTTTGGTATTACATGTTAACGTATACATTGCAACGGTCGTGTACCTGGTCACATGCACACATGCATGCCCATATACATACGCACGTAACTTACACATAGCCGAATCCGCTTCGTGCTTGAGAGTCGCATCACGGGGCGCGAGATCCACTTCAGAGTTGCGCAGTACTCCACTGCGCATATTCCCACTATGGCAAACTTGGCCGGGCCGGGCCGGGCCGGGCAAGAGTATTTTTGTCTCGCCGGCCACACAGGAAAGTCAGCCAAACCAGAGCCACGCGAGGACTCCTAGGAACTAAGCATCGGGCCACGTGGTAGCCAATCTACATCAGATGAACCGTGAGTCCTACACAAGCATAGCTCTGGGATTAGCTGACAAGCCAAACCAGGGTGAATGAGGTTTCACAGATTCCTCGGCTCAGCCATCGATGGTGTCTCCTTGCGCCACCCCTTCGTTTTTTTTAAAGAACGATAACACGGACGGTTCGGTATCGCGGAGTATTAGTCTCAAGTCGTCGCGACTAGCACATGAGTGAATTACAGAGTGCGATTTTGTATAAATAAGCGCTAAATTTAAGCCCGGTTTGTTTATTGCGGAACGGTTCAATATCACATAGTACACGGCGCAAGTACACGGTCGTAGGAAAACGTCGTCGGAAATCTGTATTCGAGCCAAACCACGCGGTGAATGCCGGATCTCTCGCGTATTATCATTTTAATTAATACGTGGGCTCCCACGCAAATCGTTTTTTTCTATTGTAGCTCTCTAGAGCGGTCCGACGCAGCGAGCGAAGATCGTAGCATACAACCGAGTTTCATATTGTTCTGGAGATCTCCACGTGGAGTAGAAGTTATGTAAAAAATTATGCTGGATTATAGAATTGTAGTTAGACAGAGTCGGGCCTGTTTAGAAACGGGGGGAGTCGGCCACGGTTGGGCCCCCTTCCACCGCTCCACGGGAAAGAGAAACTGCGCGGGAGCGCTGGAAAACGAGCCCGCGCGAAGGCAAGAAAGAGAAAAAAGAAGCTAAGGCAGTACTATTTGTAGATCGGAAGAAAGTTGTCCTGAAAGATGCGAGTTTGCCTTGATATAGAGTGAATAATGTTTGCTTGAGGACATTGTCAATTTAGCCAATTGGGCTAAAGAGGCATATGACAAACAAGTTGGAGAGGTTGGAAGGATAAATTATAAGATAACCAACGACCTCAAAGGAACAATGAAGAGAATAAAAGAAAACTTCAAATGTTGGTGTGATTATGATGTTGAGTCAAATAATCCTGAATAGACATCCTATTAATATAGAAATAGAACATTCTTATTTATAAATTTATTAATATTTCACTTTCATCTATCAGGTTCACATGATTCATTTTTTTTAAATACTCCATACGTGAATACTCTTCTGTTGTTTCAAGAGCATTAGCACGTACCGAAGAAAATTAATGTCACGAAATCGAGCATGCCTTTGACTGTTGACACAAAAATCAAAGTCAGAAGTCAATAACACATGAAGAATTTGGAAGCCAACAAATGGTTCAAGTCAGGTAAAATAATGTCGTTGTTTCACGATTGCTCTATCGATTTCAAAGGTAACGGAGTATATTGATTCGTGATTACGTTCCATAATTATAGTTTAGTAACGTTTCATGTGCAATTATTGCAGAATCATAATAAAAAGCTGATAAAACAGTAAACTTCACAACAATTTATATTGTAAACCTTATTGTCAAACTTTACTATGCGATAATCGTAAGCTCCACTGGACACGAGTACTCTGACTTATCGAATGTAGTAACGACTACTATGTTTTTCACAACTACGTTGAAATTGTAAACTTCCCTTTTCCAGTGTGTCATCAATAATCCATTCAACCTGCAAAAAAAGCATTTGTGGCTATTCCTATATCATGATTATCAACCGAACTTAAATTTTGTGAATTAAAGTAAATTGGAACAACAAGATGGGGGTTACTGCCGAGTCTTGACCCAATCGTTTACTTCAACCCTTTGGCATTACGCGGTTAATTTTTGTAATATTTCAATTCGAGCTAGACAATGTCGACATGAACCGATTATTTTTCCATATCAGGATATAGGATACGTCCGTCAACTTAACGGTGATTATTCAAATTCTAAATGTTCTACAGAGAAACTTAAAATATATGAATATAATTATACTTGCGAATACACACACATATGCATGCGTGTCGCATATCAACTAAATGCGAAAAAACTAGAAGGAATAAAATAACACTTGGAACAGTTTTTTCTATAAAGTGAAATATAAAATCGATCTTTATTTAAGAAATCATCGGAAAGGATGCTTCCCTGTTGCGATCGACGATGTTGAAGGTTTCGGCTTATTTTAATCTGAAGCTTGATGTGTAATCAGATTCTTCAAAACCCCATGTATATCAAGTTTCCTTAAAATCCAGAATGTTTTTGAATTTTCGTTCGACAATCATAGAGGCTCTAATTTGAATTTTGGAAATCCGAGGCCAGATTCGTTATGAGCGACCTCAAAAACCTGTGGATACCAATTTTCATTTAAATCCATAATCTTTTCAAATTTTCGTTCAGCAATCTTGCAGGCTCAATCTAATTTGAATTTCGAAAATCTGACGCCGATTTCGTAACCAGGGCAATAAAGAAAGTGTATAACAAGTTTCATTAAAATCCAGTGTCTTTTCGAAATTTCGGTAGGCAATTTTAGAGGCTCTAATTTGAATTTTGAAAATCCGAGGTTGGATTCGGAATCAGCGACCTCAAAAATCACCTAACAGATATGAAGGCCAGCCTGATCCTCAAATGCTCAATTTTTTTTTGTTCTAGGAATATTCACAGAAACGACTCTATAATTTCTCTCGAAAATGCTTCTTTTCAGTCTAAGAATTATTATTCTTGTAAAATAAGCTATAATGAATAGCAAGAAACCGTGTCCTGACGAAAGATATTACATTTTCGCTCAAAATAAGCCTCAAATATATAGATTACGTGCAAATCACCTGATCATTGAAAGAGATGTGCCACAGCTATCAGATAGCGTGCATAAGATTTCCCAAGAGAGTTGTGAATTTAATTTAATCTGAAATTCAAAACTCGCCTAAGTTGGCCCCTTTTTACACGGACGGCGAGTTGGCCCCTTTTAACACGGACTGCGAGTTGGTCCCTTTTTGCCCGGTCGGCGAGTTGGCCCCTTTTTCAACGGGTCGCTGAGTTGGCCACTCCAATTTTCAGAGCAAGGCTAGCTCCAAAAACAACTTGACCAAGAAAGGTAAGAGTATTGTGTCATACTTTAATAACAATCGTTCCTACAATGTTGATTAGGACCCCCAAGATGAAATGGAACATCCATTATTGTTTGGATGTATAGGTGATTCCGAGGCTGCGGATCATATGACAAGTACTAAAGTTGTTTTTTAGTCGTTTGATTCTTCGAATCAAGAGTTGGTTGGATGAGCAAATACAGATGAATCTGCGTGCTTGAGATCGGAGGGAGCAGAAACAGTTGCAACAAAATCAAATGATGGAGGAATGGCAGACTAACTGATGTGATTCATGCGGCAACACTTTCCGAAAATTTATTGTCCTTCAGAAAATTTGAGTACGATCTAGCAATATACATAGATGATAAACGTATTAATGTGTTCGACCCCAAATAAAATGAAATATTTTTGACCGAAATTTCTAGCAAACCTTTTTGGATAACCGAATTAGAAATTGATAGAAGAAACTTGGTAGATTTTGGAAGTAATATTCTAAATAGAAAAATATTCGCTAATCTTGCGAGGATAGAAATCATCATTTTAATAGAAGTATCACTAGAAAACGGAAATTGGAAGAAACAAAAAGTAATGGTGGAATTAATATGGTAGAATTATCTGAAGTTGGAAATTCTGAAGATAAAATGATGGCTAATCCTTTTATAATGTCAATTTGAACAAAAAAATCGAAGTTGATACAAATGATAAGAAAACGTAAAGAGGAATTTATAATTTCGATGTTACTATCTGTGATAGAAAGTTCAGTGACGTGGATGATCTAGCAAAATTGGACAACATGGTTGAACAAAGTCCATTTGAAGAGATGAATATGAAATTCTCTTAAAAGATTAAGGCCTTTTTGTGGCATATGAGGCTGGGTCATGCGTCGCTGAAATATGACAACCATTCTCCTCAGTAAGAAGGACGGCTGCTGAGCCGCTACAAATAATACATTCTGATGAGGTCCTGTAACCCTGTTGAAAAAAATCGACTGGATTTCCAGCTGGATTTGCACTGGATTCCAGCTGGATTTGGGCTGGATTCCAGCTGGAAACGAAAAATCCAGGTGAAGTGATGCAGGGAAATTCCAGTGAGTTTCCCGAATAATCCAGCTGGATCCTGAGATAATCCAGCTGGATTTTACTAGAATTAGGGTTATATCGTTATTATAGATCCAGCAGATTTTCCGGATAATCCAGCTGGATTTTTCGACAATCCAGCTGGATTTTTTCGGTTTGGGAGCAGCGGGCTACAGCGTCGAATCCAGCTGGATTATGAACGAATCCTGCTGGATTATTCGATAATCCAGCTGGATTCGC
>JAJGXB010000009.1:841314-874824 GCA_020882725.1 Aphelinus certus
TATATTTTATCCTATCTAGAGGTATGGCACAGTGCAAGAAACTTTATTGAAAAATAAGAAGGGGACAATCCTGATAGACTCTATGAAAAATACTTGTAGCTCCTGGCAACGGAAACTACTTGTTCGAATTGTAACTGATGAGTTGGTAGAAACTCAGAATAGTTAGTGAGTATGAATAATTAAACTTTGTAGCATATTATCCATCAAATCATTCATATATATTGAAATTATTAATATATTTTAGTTATCCACCTGAAGAAACAAAGGAAGCTCTGGCCAAAGCCATCGTAGGGGAATTCCTAAAATTAAAGTCCAGTTTTGGTCTTCAATATGTAAGTTTCATTTTTTTACCTTCGAAATATAGATACATTTCAATCGAAAATCATTTAAAAAACGATTAAATTTTTAATTGAAGAATAATTTATTTTAGGCACCATTCTACGCCAATAGATCCGATTACATTGAGTACAGATTACTCACTATTCGCAGATCAAGGGAAATCCCAAAAAAGAGGAAAAGACAAACAAAACATATTCCCAACCCATCAGGAGAATTGGAAGTGGACAATTTTCTACCAGAAGTAGATGTACAAGAAAAAGTAATTGATCGAAAATGTTAAGATTATTGTAATCTGAAATATGTTCATGATTCTCAATATATGATTCTCATTATATAATTTGCAGATTGAGACGATGTTGGCCTTATATCCAGACAAACAGAACAAAAAACAAATTCAAACTTTGATGAGTGAAACGTTCCATAATCGGAGATAATGGATCGAGAACAGTCATTCATCTACAGAAGAAATCTCAAATAATTACAATCATCTCATCAGTTACAATGGTGAAATGGTAAGAAAATTTTCAGGATATTAATAATATTTCTTATTTCTCAAGAACTAACTTAAATGTTCAAATTTCAGATCGATCAGGAGTTTGAAATGATGTTCCCTGGTTATGGTGATCGTTTCATGGATATCCAACGGTCTTTCATCATCCCTCACGTATTATTGTACGCCACAAAGTATGAAAATTTGAAATGTACTATTAAAGATGGTAAATTTTAATACTATTAATTTTAATTTTAATATTATTTTATATATATATATATATATATTGTCACGGGTACTTTGTACCGTGAGGTCTCCCTGTCCCAGCAAACATCCCTAATTGTATAGCGGCCACCATACAAGGTAAGAGAGAGACAGAGAGAGCGCGAGAGAGAGACAACAGCAGCGCGACATCACCGCCGCGCCGCGGCAGCTACAGGTGCCGGGCGGAAGCGGGCAGTGTGTGCCCAAGCGCAAGCGCGAAAGCAGCAATTCGGCCCAATCCCTTCGCGACTTTTCGGTGCCCTGTGCCCTGTGCCACGTGCTGTGCGAGTGCTGTGCACGCGTGCCCCGTGTCCGGTGTCAGCGCCGACACCCCGAGCAGCTCTTCCACACGACGGCCGAGCCGAGGCCCACGTGCTCCGCGACAGCTTCCCCGGCTTCCGAGCGCCGACATCGCCGTGCCGGCTTTCCACGCCACCAGCTCCCACCCCGCGAGCAACGACAAGGTTGGTCTCCACGTGTTGCTCTCTCCCTCTCTCTCTCAATCGACCGCGCCGCGTTCCCCCATTATTTGTACCCCGTAATTGCGAATAAAGCACCATTCCATTTTTACGTGTGTGCGTTTCTGTGGCCCCGATTATATTCCCGAAACACGACTCTGAGAACTCGCCCTGCATCAGCGCCGGGCGAGATTGCACTCTCTCGTGTCCCCTTTGTTATTAATAATTACTACCATTATTAATGGGCATGAGCCAGTGACAATATATATATATAGTATCATATCTTTATATGATATACATCTCCATGATTCTAATCAATATATGAATGATTGTTTTAGATGATGATGATGATGATGATTTTTTTAATATTTTTTTCCAGGATGGATGTGAGTCATCAACTTTATAGAAGAAAAGAGAAGTTCATCATCTTCAAGCATCCAACCGTACATAATTAGAACAAAGATGAAAGAATGGACGAAGAAACCATGTCCAAATTATGTCCAAATCTATGACCAAATTGATGGATTGTTGATTGTTAGAAAAGATAAAGATAACGTCATGTCAGCTCTCGATTTATTGTATAAGACGTTTTACGTTTACAATGTTAAATTTCCCGAGCAGTTGGCAAATTTTTATAATTTTTCAGATACTATGTGCATCCGCATGCCTAATGTTAAACCTTACCCTACAGTATGTACACTGTATTCTTCTTTAAAAAATTTAAATTTGATGCAATTAGCGTCAAGAGATGTCGAAGAATTAAGTGATGAATCACTATAATTTGTAATAATATTATTTGTACTGAATCAGCCTATACTGGGTTGCAAAGATATTCATAATAATAATAAATATTAGAAATTGGAAATAAACTATAAATGAGTTTCTCCTCATCCATTTCCGAATTTCTTGACACTCCAGCGAAAATTCACTAGAATGTAAAGTAAATTTTCACTTTACTTCCTGCGAATATAATGTAAAAATTTTTCATATCAGAACTCATGGAGCTATAGTGAAAATTCACTTTAGTTGCATGAAAAATTCACTGTAATTCTAGTGAAAATGTCACCCACCTTCTTACAGTGATTTTTCACTGCAATGCAGTGGTTTTTCACTGCAAGGAATTAAGAGAGTACATTAGAATGGATGAGGAGCGTACTCGGCTACAGTGACTCAATGCGCTAGAGAGAGACGGGTATATTCCTGACGCATCGCTGTATGCTTCACTGTAAGTCTACCCAGAATTGACCTGAGAAAATATCAAGGAAATGTTTTTCGGAACCGATCGACGCGCAAACGGCTCCGCTCGCCTCTGCACCATATGGTCCATCGGCAAAACTGGCCAAGCTCGGAGGCCCAAAACTGTGCACATTTCTGCCTATGGGCTCTGGCAATCTCTCTACTCATCTCTGGTATGTATTATGATCAATTCTCAAGCCTCAGATCACCAAGAAATAATCTTATCCCAACTAAAACTCGCCCTGGGGGTCACAACTTAAATAAGACATTTATGCTATTTATAAATAAGAGGTTGTGATGGCCGAGTGGTTAAAGCTTTTGCCTCGAGATCCGAGGATTTTGGGTTCGCGTCTGTTGACAGAAGATTTTATTCTAACGTTTTTTCATGGTTGTTGTGTTTTTTATAGTCAAATGACAGCAATACGTGTGGGTTGCCGATACCCAGCACATTTTTGGGATGGAAATTTGCAACTTGAGACAAAATCACCAAAGTTCACGCAGCGCATTTGAGATTTAGAAATTCACTGTCGGAGTCAATATATATTCCATAAATAGTACTGACTTGTGAATTACGATGAATATAGCTTATTTATTTAATGAAGCGAGAGAAAAAAAATCATAGAACCAGTTAGAAAATATAGACTATTTCAAAATCAAAGGCAAAAAAAGATTTTTCAAAGCGAAATCTGCTCAAATAAAATATCTGACAGATAGTTAAATAATGATTGCTATTTTTTAACAATTCTCAAATCCGATAACCATAGGAAAACGAAAAAAAAAATTCTGACAACGGGCGCGCACTCAAAATCCTTCGAACGGAAAGCAAAAGCTTTAACCACTCGGCCATCACAACCTCTTATTTATAAGTAGCATAAATGTTTTATTTAAGTTGTGACCCCCAGAGGTGGTTTCAGTTGAAATAAGATTGCTTATAGGCGATCTAAAGCGGTTTGCAAAAATTGGAAGTGTTGGCGGTACAAGGCTCCCCTTGAATAGTCATTTCAGCTTGTTTTTACCCCTATTTTAGCTAATATATTAATTTTTTGGGAGCTTCCAGAGTCCAGGCCCATTTTTTCACTATATAGTCTGTATGTGGTATGAGTTGGGACAACTTTTAGTACCCATGTGGTGTGGGGCTTGACGAGCAAACTCCCAGGGTTCAAAAATAGAGGCAATTGGTAATGTGGAGTACTTAATGTTCTCCAATGACCTTGGAGAAATAGCAATCATTATTTAACTATCTGTCAGATATTTTATTTGAGAAGATTTCGCTTTGAAAAGTCATTTTTTGCCTTTGATTTTGAAATAGCCTATATTTTCTAACTGTTTCTTTCGCTTCATTAAATAAATAAGCTATATTCATTGGTATTATATTCATCGGTGATTTTGTCTCAAGTTGCAAATTTTCATCCCAAAAATGTGCTGGGTATCGGCAATCCACACGTATTGCTGTCATTTGACTATAAAAAACACAACAACCATGAAAAAACGTTAGAATAAAATCTTCTGTCAACAGACGCGAACCCAAAATCCTCGGATCTCGAGGCAAAAGCTTTAACCACTCGGCTATCACAACCTCTTATTTATAAACAGCATAAATGTCTTATTTAAGTTGTGACCCCCAGAGCGAGTTCTAGTTGGAATGAGATTATTTCTTGGTGATCTGAGGCTTTAGAATTGATCATAATACATACATTGAATTATATTAACAACCCCAACCAACCCGTGGTTGAAAAAAGAAATCCAACACAAGTCAATTACGCTATACTATCCATATATATATGCTACCGTGACTATATACATATGCGTGCGTTTTCTTACGCCCCACTTCGCTCAACCGGCTGACTGTGCTCAGCCAATCAGCGGAGACGTGCGAGAGAGATGCAAGGTACACTTGATCTTCTCTCTCTTTCTACCGAGCGGACACTTCCACTTGCAGGCGCCCGCATACCTTGCCTACTCTATATGTAATATCTCTATGGTGTAACCAACACTGGTGTGTGTGTCTGTGTGTAAATATAATTTGAGGTTTTATTCATGAGTGTACGAACAATTTGAAGTTTTACACTGTAAATGTATAATTTCAGTACTCGTGAAAAACTTTCGAAAAACGCCGAATTTTAAGCTGTAATTTTTGTATTCATATCAATATTTTAGCAACAATAATTGAGATGTATAATTCAAACTCATCCATTCTTATAGCAAATTTTGTAACAATACCTTTTTCCCCTTCAATTTTGCTCTCAAATCAATAGCTTCTTTGGTATACCGAGATAGAAGAAAAAAAAATTCAGCATTTTTCGACATTCTCATCTCTAGCAAATTTTCCACACAATTTCCCAGCCGGATATGGTTAGGATTATGATTCGGATGCTCATCCAGAGCCATTCTGAAAGCTAGTTTGGGAGAGCAGCTGCTTGTCACCTAAAGTACAGATCCAGTCCGTGCTATCACGTTTTTCATGTTATATCAGTAGTTCATAGCAATTTTGTTCCAAATTGAATAAGAAGCGTGAACAAGGTGCTGGTCTTCAATAACATCTGGGAATGCCCACCCGCTTTTCACTGAGCCTCATCAACCGAATGGCCCACTACGTGCAATAAATCTATACCGGGTACAGAAATTAGTTCATGGTGACCATAGATCTACACAAATTCTGTTAAGGCAAGTAAGTAATAATCGTATTCGTGAGTGAATTTTATGTTCCCAGGCCAGTGAACCTTACTGGCGATATGTCGCAATAATTACACATGTGGTGGATTTTGTGATTTTTCCATTTCCACGTCACTCTGGATTGGCCCTCAAAGATCGACAATTTACACATAATAATCGTCCTCCTTCGGGGAGGGCCAAATCGCCATGGCTTACTCGGACGAAACGGAGAAACTAGTAGAAATGTGTACAGATTTTAAGAAAATAATATGAGATTGATACAAAAATAATTCCATCATCATAACATAGGCATTCTTTGAATTCTGATGATTCGATTTTGCTCAATCAAAGTCGTCGATTCTTGGTTTACATTTTTTTATATATTTTTGCTTGATACACCGTGACAATTATAAAATGAAACAGACATTTGATTATATTACAATGTACTGTATACATATAAATCGACCAGAGAACATATAAATAAATACATATAAATCGTCGCCTGGGAAATCCTTGAACATGAGTTTTTGAGGTCGCTGTCTCCGAATCCGACCTCGGAATTTCAAAATTCAAATTGGAGCCTCTAAGATTACCTACTGGAATTTTGGAACGATACTGGATTTTGTACGAGTAGATAGCGTCAAACCATTAGATTCATAGGCAAAATTGAAAAAAAAACCGTGATTTTTCTTTTGCCAATGGTAATTGTTTGCTCGTGAACAAATGGAATAACTTTTTCCTGTAGAGTTTTTGGAGAAAGTTCATGCACGTAATCTATTATGTGTATTTTTTGACGAATCTAAATAAACCCCCCCCCCCCCTCCGATTTTAGAATATGGAATACGGTTTTCATTTCAAAAGATCATTTCTAACTTAATTGTAATCATTTCATCTTGAAACTGAGCTATATTCATCTTGAAAAGTCTGGGAGTTGTATGGCAGTTATATGGCAGTCGTATGGCAATCATATGGCAATCATATGGCAGTCTTATAGCAGTTATGACAGTTGTATGGCAGTTATATGGGAATTGTACGTCTGTCATATTGTACTTCTACGGCAGTCATATCGCAGTTGTATGACAGTTATATGGCATTTCAAATGCAAAACAATTGCCATACACTTACGTGACATGTGTCAGACGGTTGCCACACAATTTCTTTTACCGCTGCCAGGCAAGTTCTACATAAGTGCCATATGAAATTCAGAAATCTGCTACAGTGTTCACGTATACTAGGCATTGATCGGAATTGATATCATCATTCATTGGCTACCAACTGCGGAATATTTATCATATTCGTAAATTACTCAACTCTCTTGATAGAATCCCTAGTAAAAATAACTTCCTCACAGAAACGTACAAAAATGTACAAAAACGTACAAAAACGTACAAAACCGTTTATAAACGTCCCATTTGGAACAAAAAATACATTTATATCCATTTTTGTACATTTTTTAGTGTTTTTGTACGTTTCTGTACGTTTTTGTACGTTTTCGTATGATTATGTACAGTTTTGTACAGTTTCGTACAGTTTCGTACGTTTTTTTACGTTTTTGTACGTTTTCGTATGTTTTTGTACGTTTTTATACGTTTTTGTACGTTTTCATACGCTTATGTACAGTTTCGTACAGTTTCGTACGTTTTTGTACGTTTTTGTACGTTTTATAGGAGATTAACATAGTGAAATTGAACCTGACATTCTCTGTTAATATAGAATGTATTTTGTAATATTAGGCACATACCCAGGTGGTAATAGCCTTTGGGAGAAAAAAAAAATTTTGTAATATATTCAATAAATTTTGAAACAGGGAAATGTTCACTTAATCTTATTTATTGAGCACACATTTGTCTTACAAAATAATTGAAGAATATTAACGAAATATTGAAAAAAGTATTTC
The DNA here is from genome assembly GCA_020882725.1 of Aphelinus certus. NCBI lineage: Eukaryota > Metazoa > Arthropoda > Insecta > Hymenoptera > Aphelinidae > Aphelinus > Aphelinus certus. Next base: position 848,651 of record JAJGXB010000009.1, read on the forward strand.
TAAATCACATCCCTTAAGCAATATATTTAAAATATCAATTGAAAATTTTTGTTCAAACACAAGTATAAAGTACGAAATGGAATGAAATTGCACAACAAATTTACATTTAAGTAATATGTTTTGTTATATATATATATATATATACACACACATACATACATACATACATATATATATATATATATACACACACACATACATACATACATACATATATATATATATATATATATATATATATATATATATATATATATTGAGAGACAATAATTGAGGATATCATTCCCAATCAATGTTTAGTATACGTGAACATTATAGCAGATTTCTGAATCTAATATGACAGTCATATAGCACTTGTCTAGCTACGATCAAAGAAATTGTTTGGCATCTGTCTGACACATGTCACGCAAATCTATGGCGGTTATATAGCAGTTGTATGGCAGTTGCATGGCAGTCGTATCGCAGTCATATGGCAGTTGTATAACAGTGATGCGGCAGTTCTATGGCATGGGTCTGGCAATTATATGGCAGTTGTATGTATGAATTCTTCGAAATGTACCCAAGTAGTCATCTAGCGTCAGCAGATCCCGCGTCGATTCTCTCAACAGAGTTGAGTCATTTACGAGGATGATTAATAATCCGCAGTTGGTAGCCAATGGTTGGTGACAGAGTTGCCAGATTGGGCGATTTCTTGTCAAATTATTGATCATGGAATTGCGGATTTTTTCGATTTTTGACGATTTTGAATCGTTGATTTTGATTCTTGAGAATTCAAATTGGAGCCTCTAAGATTGCTTACCGGAATTATGAAAAGATACTGGATTTTGTACGAGTAGATATCGTCGAACTATTGGATTCATAAGTAAAATAAAAAAAAATACTCTTGATTTTTCTTTTGCTTATGGTAATTGTTCGCTCATGAACAAATGGAAAAACTTTTTCCTGCAGAGTCTTTGGAGAAAGTTGATGCATGTAATCGATTGTATGTATTTTTTGATGAATTCAAATGAAAAATCGTTGACCCCCTCCCCCCTCCGACTTTAGAATATGGAATACGATTTTTTTTTCAAAAGATTATTTCTAACTCCATTGTAAACATTATACCTTGAACCTGAGCTATAAATATCTTGGAAAGTCTGGGAGTTGTATGGCGGTTCTACGGTAGTCGTATGGGAGTCATATGGCGGTCGTAGAATATGGAATACGATTTTTTTTTCAAAAGATCATTTCTAACTCCATTGTAAACATTATATCTTGAACCTAAGCTATAAATATCTTGGAAAGTCTGGGAATTGTATGGTGGTTCTACGGCAGTCGTATGGGAGTTATATGGCAGTCATATGACAGTTGTATGGCAGTTGCATGACAGTTCACAGTCGTATGTCAGTCATATGACAGTTGTATGTCAGTTATATGGGAATTGTATGGCTGTCATAATGTAGTTCTGTGGCAGTCATATAGCAGTTGTGACAGTTATATAGCATTTCAAATGTAAAACAATTGCCATACACTTACGTGACATGTGTCAGACGGTTGCCACACAATTTCTTTTACCGCTGCCAGGCAAGTTCTACATAAGTGCCATATGAAATTCAGAAATCTGCTCTCAGTGTGCACGTATACTAGACATTGGTCGGAATTGATATCATCATTCATTGGCTACCAACTGCGGAGTATTTATCATATTTGTAAATTTCTCAACTCTCTTGATAAAATAGATTTAAGATGAATTGTCGCTAGAAATTACATAGGTACATAATGAAAACTTCATACATACAACTGCCATATAACTGCAATATAATCGCCAGACCCATGCTATACGATTTTGACGTAATTGCCATACAATTGCCATACAATTGCGATACGACTAGGATAATCGTGAACATTAGTTTTGTTCTGTCTCTAAATCCGACCTCGGATTTTCAAAATTTATATTAGAGCTTCTAAGATTACCAATAAAAAATTTGAAAATAAACTGGATTTTGATGAAAATTGTTATGCATAGGTTTTTGCGGTTGCTGATTATGAATCCGGCCTCAGATTTTCAAAATTCAAATTTCATCGAGCCTGCAAGATTGCCGACCGAAAATTAGAAAAAATGATGGATTTCAATGGAAATTGTTATGCATGGGTTCTTAAGAACGCTGATTACACATCAAGCCTCAGATTGAGATGAACCTAAATCCTCCACATCGTCGACAATAACAAGGAAACATTTATTTTGAAGGTTACTCAAATAGATAGCCATTTCATATTCAACTTCACAGAAAAAACCGTTGCAATTGTTATTTCATTTCTTCTAGTTTTTTCGCGCTTAGAGTTGATGTGCGACACGCCTGCACAGGTGTATTCCCGTATATAATCTACAACTACAAAATAATTTAAAGTCAATCCTCTCGGAAATTTTACGGAAAGCAATATCAATGAAGAAGTCGACACACATGAAAACTGATAAGATCGTTCGAAAGAAAATCACCGGCGCTTTCATTTTCCTCATTTAAAAATTTATAAATTCAGCTTGATTTTTTTTCTTAGCCGATGAACCATCGGAATAAACCATGAAATAATTGCATGGTGCAAATTTAGGTTAGACTGATCGATGGATCCTGGGAAGGGCTTCCATGTTTCATGGTTAAAATTTTAAAAAATTTGATGCGTGGGCGTGAAATGGAGAAAAACCCCATTTTCAGAAAGATTTTTGTAAAAGTTATCAAACTCATCTATGGTACGAAGCAAGACGATGCATTGAAAAACAACCATTGAATGACGTTATGGTGCAAATGTGAGCCTAACCAATCGATAGGTTATTGTAAAGGCTTTCATATTCCTTGGTTCGAACTTTGAAAAAATTGATGCATGGGCGTGAAACGTGGAGAAAAACTTTCAAAATGAATGAATGAATCTGCGCCACGATGAATATTATGAGTAGACAGATCGATATAGCTGCCTGAGCGCTATTATTTTCCATCATGAAAAATTGAATAATGCATGGGCATGAAATTCGTTCTTGAATATTGGTGTTGTAAATTGTGATTTCAATGCGTTGAGAAAAATACGTTACATAAGGTATGTAGTGATATTAGGTATGACTGATCGAAAGATTATCGAATCAGCTTTCATATTTCATGGATAAAACTTTAAAAAAATTATAAAGTCATAGTTAAAAAGTTATAATGATAAACTTTTTTCAATCCTTGAGTAGTATCCATTGGATTCACATCCATCACCATGGGTATGGAAGCCAGTTCGATTTTCTTTCGATTAAACATACCCGAAACCGTATCATATCTCAATTTCACGTATTTCCCTCATTGCGTTAAGATTACAAATCGTCGCTTGGGAGGAAGAACGTTCCATTTCAGAAAATTTCTATAAATAGTGCCATTTCAGAAAATTTCTATAAAAAAAACCATTTCAGAAACTTTCTATAAAAAGTGCCATTTCAGGAGAAATTTTTTGCCTCGGGAATTTTCCGACTTCGGGGATGATGTCGTATGCATGTGTCTGTATGTACATCTGTGTATGTGTGTGTGTGCACGTCTGAAAATGACAACTTGATCCACGTCGAGATGTGATACTCTGAGAGTGAACTATTTACATCACATATTTTCTTCATCAATGGATTTTGATGAAAATTGGTATCTATAGGTTTTTGGAACTTCGAGGTCGCTGATTACGAATCCGGCCTCAAATTTTTAGAATTAAGATTAGAGCCTCCAAGATTGCCTACCAAAAATTTGAAAAGATATTGGATTTTAATGGAAATTAGTATCCATTGGTTTTTGAGGTCGTTGATTACGGATCCGGCTTCAGATTTTAAAAATTCGAATTAAAAACTCTAAAATTATCTGACAAAAATTTGAAAAGATACTGGGTTTTAATAAAAATTGGAATCCATGGGTTTCTGAGGTCGCTGATTACGAATCCGGCCTCAGATTTCCAAGACCCAATATAGACCATTCGAGAAAATACACTGGGTCTTGATGAAAATTATTATATGAGGGTTTTTTTGGGGTCAATCACAATTGTTAAAACAGTATAATACAGTAGAATTCGTATGTTTTTCTGGCTTTGTCATATGGTGTTCAGATGCTGATTCGCATCTTATGGAAACGACATAATCCAATTTTGAAGATTTAAAATGAATTCTCGTCATTTCAAACTGCAACAGGTGGTTATTAAACTTTAACTTTAGATTTTTCACGATAAAAACTGGAAGCGCTGAATCAGCGTCCTATCAGAATTGTCATTACGACGCTGATTAATAGATTTTTTTATCAATTTGTGTGGCACAACTTGCCAAGAGTCAGTTTTTTCCATATTTCCCGCCCACGCATCAATTTTTCCAAAATTCTTCCCATGAAATAGGGAAGCTCCTGGATTGACCTATAAATCAGTGAGACTCAAATTTGCACCATACAATTATTCCACAGTCTTTTTCAATGATTTATCGGGTACCAAAAAAAACGCAACTTGAATTTTTTCATATTTAACGCCCACGCATCGATTTTTTCGTAAGTTTCAATGCGGAACATCAAAGCGCAGGCCAAAAAAATCTTTACATAAAAACTCTGGGAGGATTAACTTTATATTATTATTGCACATTCAACGGCCACGCATCCATTTTTTGCAATAAAAAATGAAATCGCTCAGTGAGCTGTGTCGATTTGTCGGATCAGAATATTCATCATGACATAAATTCATAGTTCTTCGCAATGATTGATCAGTTACTACAGGGTGACAATTTAGAAATATGCCACACAAACAGTTCATTTTCTCGAAAACGCTCTGATAAAACCATATCGGACAAAGTATTTCCTACTTAAATTTTCTTAATTCATCGAATGGTGTGATTGAATTTCAAAGAAAATGTACCATTCAAGAAATAGAAATTTTTGTGCAAAAGATTATGATCCAATAGTTTCATGAAATTCCTGTAGTCCGGGAAGATTGACGATGGATAGAGTTGTTTCCAACACGATTGATTGTTTACGTCGTAGTCCATGGATACGAATTCATAATGTCAAATCGAACGAGAGACAATTATTTTTTCGTAAATCATAAATGTGGTTAATGATGAATTCTTTCGATAAGGATATCTTCTAAATTGTTTTATAGTAGATAAGTCAGAAGTAAAATAGTACTTGATACTGACTTTTATTTTTTATTGCATACTTTGAAAGAAGCTTTAAAAGAAAAATATGATTTGCTCGTGACTGAGAATTTTATTCCAATGAAATAAGTTAATAATGATGCCAAACAATGGGATATATATTTTTGCCTGTGTCTATCGGGCACTTTCAGCTTGGTTATGCTGATGTGTTGATTACAGAAATTTTTCATTTTTGCAAATTCGATAATTCGTGAACTGGATAATTTTATGAACTTCCGAGAAATACGGTAAGGATGCAATTTTTACGGGAAATATTTCATTTATATCGTCAAAATATTTCAATTTAACAATTCAGAAATCACTGTAATCACGTATCAGAAAAAATTTGGTAAATCTCTATCGGTGAAACTTTATATTTGAGGAATAAAAATGTCAAGGTAAAATATGGAAATCGTAAAACCTCATTTAATGTATTTGTTTGACTAATATTTTCCAAATGATATAGTTGAACCTGCAATAAAAACAGGTCTAGTGAGCGTACACTACATAGAAGATGATCTGGGGCACTCTAATCATCTCATTTTTTAATTGAACGATTTTTCCTTTCCCATCGTGAATCCAAAAATGAATCTGAACGGTGAAAAATACAAAACTTGGAACTATTTTATCACGATATAAGAATTTTATTTTCAGAGACTCAAGTTTTGAAATTTGATCTAAGTAGTTTGATAAAAATTTCATATCAGTCAATCATCTATCGGATAAGAGACAGAAAGTAGAAGGTACCACAATTTTTCATTTTTCAAACTAGTTCAAAATTCAATCTCGCCGACAGACTTACTCGATACGTCATGCACGTTGACCGTGGAAGCATGCGCAGTTGTATGGCGATTGTATGGCAGTTGTGTGGCGGTTGTATGGCAGTTGTATGGCAGTTGTATGGCGATTGTATGGCAGTTATATGGCGCAGTTGTATGGTGATTGTATGGCAGTTGTATGGCAATTGTATGGCAGTTGTATGGCGATTGTATGCCAGTTATATGGTATTTGAAATGTATAACAATTGCCATACACTTGCGTGACATGTGTCAGACAGTTGCCAAACAATCTCTTTTAACGTCGCCAGACAAGTTCTACATGAGTGCCATATGAAATCCAGAAATCTGCTACACTGTTCACGTATACTTAACAGTGATCGGCACTGATATCCTCAACCAGGGTTGCCAGATTGTGCGATTATTTCACAAATTAGTGATCATAAGATCGGCAATCCATTGTGTTTTGGCAATATATTTTTTTTTGATAGAAAAAAATCGTCAGAAATCAAGAAAATCTTCCATCTCGTGATCAATAATTTGACGAGAAATCGTCCAATCGGGCAACTCTGTCCTCAACCATTGGCTATCAACTGCGGAATATTTCTCATCCTCGTAAATAACTTAACTCTGTAGAGAGACGCGGGATCTGCTGACGCTAAATAACTACTTAGGTACATTTTGAATTACGACTGCGATATAACTGTCATACAACTGCTATACAAGCGCCATAGACTTACGTGACAAGTTTCAGACAGATGCCAAACAATTTCTTTTACAGTACCTAGACAAGTGCTATATGACTGCCATATTAGATTCAAAAATATACTATAGTGTTCACGTATACTAGACATTGATTGGAATTTATATCCTCAGTTATTGTCTTTCAACTGCGGAATATTTATTATATTTGTACATTACTCAACTATCTTGATAGAATAGATGAGAGATCTGCTGACACTAGAAAACTACATAGGTACATGATGAAAAATTCGTTCATACAACTGTCATATAATCGCCAGACCCATATGGCATCTGCCATAAAACTGCCGCATAACTGTTATACAACTGCCATATGACTGCGGTACGACTGTCATACAACTGTCATACGACTGTCATACGACTGCCATACGACTGCCATACAACTGCTATACGACTGCCATATAACTGCCATACAACTGTCATATGACTGCCATACGACTGCCATACGACTGCCATATAACTGCCATACAACTCCCAGACTTCCCAAGATGAATATAACTTAGGTTCAGGATATAATGTTTACAATGAAGTTAGAAATGATCTTTCGAAAAAAAAATCGTATTCCATATTCTAAAATCGGAGGGTGGGGGACAACGATTTTTTATTTAGATTCGTCAAAAAATACACATAATCGATTACGTGCATGAACTTTCTCCAAAAACTCTGCAGGAAAAAGTTATTCCATTTGTTCACGAGCGAACAATTACCATTGGCAAGAGAAAAATCACGGTTTTTGTTCAATTTTGCCTATGAATCTAATGGTTTGACGCTATCTACTCGTACAAAATCCAGTATCGTTCCATAATTCCAGTAGGTAATCTTAGAGGCTCCAATTTGAATTTTGAAATTCCGAGGTCGGATTCGGAGACAGCGACCTCAAAAACTCATGTTCACGAATTTCCCAGGCGACGAAATTTTCTTGCACTCAAAATGAGCTCAAAACGAGTCTAAGCTATGTGGATTACAAGAAAATCACCTAACAGATGCGCTTCAGAAGGCCAGCCTGATCCTTAAATGCTCAAATTTTTTTTGTTCCATAAATATTCAAAAGAAACGACTTCCCGATCAATTAAAATTTATATGAAATTAAAAACTCGCCTGAGCTGGTCCCTTTTTACACGGACTGCAAGTTGACCCTTTTTACACGGCGAGTTGGCCCATTTTTACATGGACTGCGAGTTGGCCACTTTTTCAACGCGACGCTGAGTTGGCCCCTTCTTGCTTGGAGGCGACGAATTTTGATGGAGAAATTTTTCGAATTAGAACAGATTATTTGCCGGGAAACTGACGTCGAATGCCATACAACTGCTAGACAACAGCTACAACTTTCTCCAATTTTTTTTCATGGAGACTGAGTTTCGTCGACTCTGATCGAGCAGAATCGCAAAATCGAGATACAATTTTTTTTCGCTTTTCATATATTTTGCTTCATAACTCTCCCAACAGGCATGATTGAACATCAAAATTTGATGCAAAGGTTCAAGTATCTATCAGTAATGATATATTGATCAAATCAGCAATTCTTTCCATCCATTGATTGTATTGGCCGATTACTAATCGTAAACCTTCACTTGTGCATAAAGCGGAAAGTTACTGGTGAAAATAATAAAACGAGCAAATATTGTCGGATTTTTCTCGTTCAAAGTACGTTTCGACGAGGGAAAAATGGTCATTGATCGATCAATCTATACAATTGATTTGAGAGTACGGCGGATTATTTGAGAGAGCGCTGATAAGGAGGTAAATCGAAAGTTAGCTCCGAAGCGAACGGGGCCCTATCGGATAGCGAAGGAATTATCGCCACTCACGTATATCCTGGATATGGGACGGAGCAAACGGAACGCGAAAGCACCGGTCAGCGAGCTAACGCGATGTATTCCCCCTCGAACGTCAAAGACCGTGTAAACGACCGAACGAACGGGCATCGTTGACCCACACATGGTGTACGATGCGACCACAAAAGGTTTGGAAGGGGAAGGAGGGCGGTCCACCGCCCTCAAGAAACGATGGAGGTGGCACGCGGTGTGCCGGAAGCCTACCGGCAAAGTCGCCACGGGAGGCCCTGGTCGGCACAGAGACGCGTGACCGGGCGTGAAAAGTAAACGGAAAATTAGAGAACGAGGTCGGAGGAACCCGATCGAAGAACACCGGGCCCCCGTGGACCCTGTTTCCACCGGCGCGCTACCCCTCTCGCGGTCTCACCTGAGTCCAGTGGACGGACCGGGTGGTCCGGTTTAGGGAGGGGGAGTTGTGACGGGGAAACCCGTCACTGTAGACGGAAAGGCGGCTTCTCCGATCCGGCGGTACGGCAGCCGCCGGTTTGGGAGGGCAGCACTCTCCAGCGCGTACGCAAGCCGCGGCGCGCGAGAGTTCCGGCGGCGTGAGGCCACGAGGGAGCGCGAGGCGGACGGCCAGTCGCGTCCGGTGCCTGCATCCCTCAACACGCGACGCGCGAGACACCCGAGTTACCGAGCCCCGAGAGTGTGCGTGATCGTGTGCGTGTGTGCGAGGACGTGTCCAGGACGCCGAGGCCGACGACGACACGGCCATCAGTGACACACGCATTGTGACATCACAGATTGTAACACATCTGTGTCACAATCTGTGACCTGGTGCCCGTTCGCACCAGGTTGCACTAAGGACTGGCTCTACCGGGGCACTCCGAATTTATACCGGGCGCCAGGAATGCCTCGGCCAGCTCACGCTCGGGAGCACGGAGAATCTCTCATGGGGGACGGCCGCGCGCGGAGACTCGAACGGAGACTACCCGCGCGCTTCGCACTGGCCGTGACGTCGGGGGGGGGGGGGGGGGGGGGGGGCGCGAGGAGAGAGGCCCGGGCCAGGGCCGAAGCCCGTCGTTCCTGGGGTGTGTTGGCGCGCTCGCCAACACACACGTTCTCGCGGGGGGGATACCGGGGCCGCGACGCGCACACCAAACCTGGCTCGTGACCGCTCGTTCTCTCGGCTCTCTGCTGGCTGCTCGGGTCGCTGATGGCCGCGTCGTCGTCGGTCTCGGCGTCCTGGACACGTCCTCGCACACACGCACACGATCACGCACACTCTCGGGGCTCGGCAACTCGGGTGTCTCGCGCGCGTCGCGTGTTGAGGGCTGCGGGCAACGACCGCACATTTCGATTTTAATGTGCTGAAAGCAATAAAATGAGGTCTCGTGCTCGGTGCAGCAGGGTTTGCTTCTCGGGTCTTGGGGCTAGAGACAGGTATGAATACCGTTCTACAGCCACCTCAAATCTATGTGGAAAGCGATCGCATATACCATATTACTTTAAAAATTTTAAACGTCCGGTACTCCAGCACCCCTATGATATTCATCTATGGCCCCTCAATCGTAGAGATTCCTTATATACGGAGTAGGGCCTCCTTTACTATAGCATCCCTGGCGCAATCGCGCAAAGTCAAAAACTTGTCTAGAATTCATCTACGCGTTTGCGTCTTTCCACTATTCCGCTCTCCATGTAATTTCACCCTTAGGGTGAAATGAATTTTAGATAAGTTTTCCACTACGCGATTGCGTTCACGCTCATGTCCCTACGAACTTAGTATATAGTGCAACAGGCATAATCTACCCACCAGGCTATACACCACGGAGTAAGAGAGAAGGAGACCATACTACGGTTACTCAAAAAGGTCCGATTTTTCGGAAGAAAATAATTAAAAATTAAAGTTAATATACTCCCCCAATGTACATATACGCAAAATATACTGTACATTAGTATATGTATTATACGCGGTGTCTATTAGGATTTTGCTATCTTTGACAGCCCTACTGAAAAAACTCTGGTGAAAACTCATGGGATTTTTCAGGCGATTTCTCATGCGACTTCTCATGCGATTTCTCATGCCAAAATCTCATGCATCCAAAATTCCAAGTTTCAACCCTCGAATTTTCCAGATTAAGTTAATGTTTTTGTTGCGTAACAATATTTCTAATATGAATTTCTGCTAATCAATGGAATGGGAAAAAAAATTCAAATAAGGAGAGGCTACTACCTCCGGATCACCAATCTTGACTGAACTCAGAGATTAGCTTCCTCAGCATCTGAAATGACTAAATATTATCATCTTAAGGTCTAACGCTCAATCATTTTGGTTATATGCTACCTACAATAACTCAATACATACCTGTTCGACTGCAAATTCACTTATCCGCTGATATTTACTCCCCTTCTAACACATTGCTCTGGAGTTTCATGTAGGTTCACTAGCTCACTATTTCTGTTTAGAACATCATTGACGGCTCCTGAAAATTATCAAATCTCAATTGATCACCTCATATCGTCACCTCCGAGCAAGAAGGAGCCAACTCAGCGTCCGGTTGAGAAAGGGGTCGCGCCGATTCGCCGTCCGTGTAAAAAGGGGCTAACTCGCAGTCCATGTGAAAAGGGGCCAACTCGCCGTCTATGCAAAAAGGGGTCAACTCAGGCGAGTTTTGAATTTCAGATGAAATTAAATTCACGACTCCCTTGGGAAATCTTATGCACGCTATCTGGTGTCCGTAGTACGTCTTTTTCAATTAATCGGTGATTTTCACGTCATTTACATATTTTAGACTCATATTGAGCAAAAGCTTAAGCAGACAACGAATTCTATCAATGACACTCTTCTCCAAGAAGCGCAGTGCAACCCGGTCTCAGACTTGAATGAATTCAATGAGTTTTGGTTATTGAGAATGATACTCCAAGAGCGCACTGCAGTCAGAGCTATCAATTTCGGTTAGTATAGTAGGGATCTAATTATGCGATCATCGAGAAGTGCAATACAGTTCAATCTCTCGCAGTCATTGGTCCGTGTGATAGTGATGATATGTACATGATAGGAGTAGTTCTACGTTATCTCCCAAGAGGAGCACTGCAACCCAGACAGATACTTCGAACTATGATATCTTCACCAAGAAGCGCAATGCAACTCAGTCTCAGATTATATGAATGATTGATATGTATGAATGCTTGTGTAATATTGCATTGTTTCAATATTATTCATAGAAAATCAAGATGAAATTCAAATATTGGTTTTTTGTGAGTTTACTTTAAAACTTGTTCAAGAGAGAATTTGTAAGTATGATAATTTATAAGTATGATCTTTTAGTTTATTGGTATTAATCATTAATTGATATAAACTGATGAAGTGAAATATCCTTTTCGATTGTACTTTCTTTTGATTTGCATTATTTCTAAGTTCAGTATGAAGAGATTCTTAAGCACTTTTGAGTGTATTTAAAGTCACGATAAATAGATTCAAATGGAAATACAATTCAATGAAAAGATATTGATTTCAAATTCAAAGAGGCATTTTTCAGGTTATATACAAAGATATACCCATGCCAATCCCAGTTCGGGCAGAGCTCTCGCTCGTCTGATCGCTACCAAAGTAATGATAAATGTTGCTCGTTCGCAAGGCTATTTATACTGGAGATTGGCATAGGGCGTTAATTGTTAGAGAGAGAGAGGTATCGTCGCTCTCACTTGGACTCATCGTAGGCATAGGAAAGCGCGCGAACCCTGTGCCGGCGCGCGGGAGGTTTTCCCGCATAAACTCTCGTTTTGGCGCGTAACTCTTTTTCTGTTGTTTGCTGGTCGTCGACGTCATGATACAGGATGCGCGTGTCGATTCATGGCGCGCTTCTTTGAATGTACTTATATCTGTAAGCTACACATATTGATTGTCGATCGATAAGTTGTACCTCCCAGTCGGTTACCGAATCTGTTTTATATGCAGAAACTCTGTGGATCTGACCCGACCCTCACATAGCCCCCCTAAAATAGGTTTGAAATTTTTTTTTGCACTCGAAGACATTGGAAACAATTTCACCATAGCTTCATTTATATTCTAATTTCATTTCCTCTTTTTGACATTCGCAGTCACTGCTCTCTATACGGTTTTAACAGAGCTGCGCGAAACATCCTCCGCTCCTTGTTACCCACTTCTTCATATAGTATATAAGTGTCTGTCTGAATTTTTTTTCTTATCACATACAGGCCTCCGTACAATTGCAAGAACTTTGCTATTATTTTATCTGTTTACTTTGATATATTATTTGCTTCTACTAATACTTTTTCTCCGATATTATATGTATGGATAACTTTATTGAAGTTTTGTTCCTTGGCTCTACTTATAATTTTCTTATGAATTATTTCTTTAGCTTTTTGTATTTTTTTCCATGTTTTATATCATTATTGTTAATATTTGGATACATTTTATGCCAAAATCAAATTGGTTCAATATTTTTATGTATTTCTAATGGTGTGATTTCTGTTGTGTCATTTATTGATTCATTCATGATATTCTCTATTGTTTTAACATATTTTACCCATGCGGTATGTTTATCTGTTAGAAATGTTCTAAAAAATCTCCCCAATTCTCCATGGATTCTCTCTACAATATTTGATTGTGAGTGTCTAACTGATGAAAATACCAATTGTATATCGTTGTCTTCTAATTTTTTAATCCATTGTTTAGCTGTGAGTTGTGTTTCATGATCATTGCGAATACTCTTATAGGTTTACCGTATTTCACAAAATAATCTTCAAATAACTTTTTTATTACTATATTTGTTGTCGCCTTTTTTATTGGATACATAACTATAAATTTACTGAACGCGTCTATTGTTGTTAATATATATTGTGTCCCCCCTATCGATGTTGGTAAAAGTCCAAAAAAATCTATTGACAATAAATCCCCCGGTTTTTCTGCTATTATTGGTCTCATTAATGTATTTAATTTTGTAGTACTATATTTACTTATTTGGCATATATGGCATGTATGTAACAATTTCCTTGCAATAGTAATTCTCTGTGGTTATGTTTTTTTCAGGTTAGAAAAGTAAGCAGAGTTGGTTTTTCAACAAAGAATAAAGTTGAAAAGAATGATGAAAAGTATTCCTGCGCCACAGAACAGCATCAAGGTAAGACGATGAAGAATTATCAACTATTATTCATAATTGACGGCTATTTCTCTCTTATACTCATGGTGACTAGTACATAAAAGAGATTTTATTGTCAATGTACATACTGTATAGTATGATTGGACTGGAAAGAATAATTCAGAGTCCTGCATCATACAACAGTATTGAGGTAAGACAACAATGAATTATTCACTAATTTCTATATTTGACGCTAATAATTTCAAATTTTGCTTCTTATATGAGAAGATCAATTGAGATTTAATAATTTTCAGGAGCCGTCAATGATGTTCTCAACAGAAATAGTGAGCTAGTGAACCTACCTGGAACTCCAGAGCAATGTGTGAGAGGGGAAGTAAATATCAGCGGATAAGATTGCAGTCGAACAGGTATGTATTGATATATGTATAAATCGTCGATCTTTGAGGGCCAATCCAGAGTGCAGTGGAAAAGGGAAAATTCAAAAAATCCACCACATGTTTATTTAATGCGACGTTTCGCCAGTAAGGTTTACTTGCCTCATCAGGCTAAATTTATTACACAAATAAACACGTAATAAATGATACAATCTAAGTACAAAACAATCGACGACGTAATAATAAAATATTCTTTCTCACAAGTTTTGAATAAAAATAAAATATAACGTTCAGCAGTGGAAGCGGCTGCTTCCACTGCCATTGTCAAACTATTGTGTATAGAGCTAACGTCAGTGGTTATATACCATCAGATTTATTGGTGTGTTTGTTTAGAAAAATCTTGTTGAGCTCCCATGAGATTTTGGCATGAAAAATCGCCTGAGAAATCTCATAAGTTTTCAAGAGAGATTTTTAGTAGAGAGCCCATCATGACGGACATCGGTGGTCTTCGGCAGTATATATGCTAACGTTGCCTATGCAAAGGATAAAACTACCTCGGCAAATTGTTGTTGATTGATTTTGATTGATTTGTTGATTGATTGTGCCGGAAATCTACGACTATATTTTCAAACATTTTTCTTTATCATGTCCTCGTCGAATGATGAGCTGTTATAAACGACCGAATACTAATAGACACCGCTTATAACATACACGCTAATGTACAGTACATTCCATGGATACGTACATTGGGGGAGCATATCAGGCGGCGCGTCAGCGCCCCCGACGACAAGTATGCGCAGCGAGCGAGGGTACGCGACGAGCCATTATATACAGCTTGTTTGCGGTTCAATCTCACACCTAGAAATATTTTTCTTCAAACCTCTGTCCTGCAGTTTTGCAATGGTTACCAGCAGAAAAAGGAATTCAGTTGCGTTTGATTATGTCAGGAAAAAATTACGAAAATTGACGGTTATTTGAGTATGAGAGGTATAAGTCGACGAACAGACGACAGACACTCTGAGCCTTTCGCAAATCTTGCACACAAAATTTCTCAACTGCTCAGTCTTTCGCCAAAATATTGGACTCGAGATGAACTTCGGAAACAGTGTTCTTGCTCGGAATGGGAAGCAAGAAAAGCTCGAGATCTAGTGGCTCAAAATGGTATTTTAACATCGCCTGCTAATAAGAAAGGCAAAGTATTACCTGATCAAACTGTATCTTTAGGTCAAAGTTTCTATGAAGACGATGCTAATAGTCGATAAATGCCTGGGACGAAAGATTCCTTATCTATCAAAAATAATAATGGCAAGCGAGTCCCTGTGCAGAAACGATTATTGTTCTATAACTTGCTTGAGCTCTATACTCTGTTTAAGAAAGAGTATGAGAATGTCAAGATAGGGTACACCAAGTTCGCACAGCTCAAACCTCCCCATTGTGTTCTAGCCGGTAGTAGTGGAACGCATAATGTTTGTGTGTGTGTTCATCACGAAAATGTAAAACTTATGTTGGAAGGGGTGGAATTAGAACACTTAACAGAAAACACACAATTGCCTTTGAAAAATTACCACGACTGCATTACTGCAATCACATGTGCCAAACCATTAGATACGTGTATTTTAGGAAGCTGTTTAGATTTTCCGAATACAGCTGTGCTCAAAGAAACTTTACTCAAAGTTTTTGACAATAACAATATTCATGAAGTAAAATTTGAAGCGTGGATGCAAACCGATCATTGCTCAATCGTCACGCAAACTGTGAAAACCCGTGAATATCTGAATATATTGGGTGACAAATTGATGAAGTTGAAAACTCACGATTTTTTCGCCAGAGAGCAGTCTTTATTCATTCGTGAATTGGAAAAAGGGTTATCAGAGGGTGAATTCTTAGTTTGCTTTGATTTCGCTGAAAATTATGCGTTTGTTGTGCAAAATTCAGCTCAATCATTCCACTGGAATAACAAGCAAGCAACGATTTTCACAGTCGATATTTACTTCCGAAGAAATGAAGAACTTCAGCACAAGAGCATGGCCATTATCTCAAATAATTTAGCTCACGATACAGTTGCAGTCCATGTGTACGGAGAAATAATCATAAGATATCTGAAAAAACCCTGTTTAAAAAAATCGACTCGGTTTCCTACTAGGAATCCTACTGGGGTTTCACCGGTGAATCCTAGTCAAATAGTGGTGAAATACCAGTGAATGTCCGTGGATTTCCTAGTCAACCAACAGGGTTTCCATGTCGGCTGATTGTGTTTCTTAGTCACTCGAACGGGTTTCCTAGTCGGAGGGAGAATTGGTTATGCTGGTGACCGAGTGGGTTTCCGAGTCGCTCGGCTGTGTTTCATAGTTGTTCGACCAGGTTTCTTAGTCACCCGACTGTGTTTCGTAGCCGAATGAACAAATGAATGAGCCGGTGACTGAATGGGTTTCCGAGTCGCTCGACTATGTTTCATAGTTGCTCGACGGTGCTTCCTAGTCGCTCAATCGGGTTTCCTAGTCGAAGGGAAAAATGGATGGGGCGGTGACCAAGTGGGTTTCCTATTCGCTCGACTGTGTTTCTTAGTCGCTCGACCGGGTTTCTTAGTCGAAGGGAAAAATGGATGGTGCGGTTATCGAGTGGGATTCCGAGTCGCTCGACTATGTTTCATAGTCGTTCGACTAGGTATTTAGTCACCCGACTGTGTTTCGTAGTGAATAAGAAAAACGGATGGAGCGGTGATCGAGTGGGTTTCCGAGTCGCTCGACTGTGTTTCATAGTCGATCGACTAGGTTTCTTAGTCACCCGACTGTTTTTCGTAGTGAATAAGAAAAATGACTTCAACATCAAAAAGACTTTAGCATGCCCGCGAAATGGCATTTCTGTGCTACAGCGCATGGAAAAGGAGCATGCGATGGAATTGGACCTAATGTAAAACGAGGTGCTAAGTTAGCATTTGAGGCTGATTGCCGAACTTCCGGCAGAGAACTCCGTGAAAGCACACGAGCGTTAGGCCCAGTATTATAATAAGAGCCGAAGGGCATGCGATTTCGAGATAGGCGATTTGTTTTGCAAAACCAACCGGGTCCTCCCGAACGCGGCTGAGTCAATATCCGCGAAATTGGCCCCTGACTTCGCCAGCCCGTTGAAGATAACGAAAAGGCTAGGATAGAACGTGTTTGAACTGACCGACGGAGACGAGAATAATCACTTCTCGTTAACAGCCGCCCAACTGAAGAAATACTATGGAGAAAAATACAAACTGAAACTAGAGGACAAGGGAGTCCGGGAAACGGAACCATCCCAACTTACATCGTCAGCAGTAGACGACGCACCAACACAGCGGTCTGGGCGGCAATGACCCGCGTGCGCCTGTGCTGGGGGAAAGGGCGATCGCGAAGCGATGCGGCAAGCCGCGCCTCACCGTCCGCGTAGTGATAAATAGAAAGGGAGCACAGGCAAGTGCGCGGGCGGAGCGAACCGCACATCCAAGTGCAGCGGCGCCAAAGGAAGCGAGAGCAATGGAAACGAGCGAAGCAAGGTCCCGGTAGACCAAAGGGCAAGTGAATAAAGCCCAGCGCGATCAACCAAGGCGCATGCTCCTCACGACGCACGAGATCGTAGCGACCGTTCTGATAGAACGATCCCTAAATCCACCTCTCACCTATATGTTCTAGAAAAACTGAATCTGGAAGAAATGGCAACGGGCCAGCGCGCAGCAGCGGTGGAAGCCATCGGCACCCAGTTTGTCAGATGGACACGCGAGAACCTTCACCTCGATCTGAAGCCGTGGCACGAGACGGACCACCTGTACGATCTTCTGGTCGGCCACTTTGACCCAACCCAGCTGTTTGGGGAGCACACCGTGGAGAAGAGGAACGATCTCCTCAACATGGTCCACCCAGGTCTAGAGTGGCCTAGAAATTCCAAAAGGAGCAGCATAACCCAGACGGACCTAGTCGAAGTAGCCAAAGATCTGGCCCGGGACGTTCTACGGGCGGTCCAACCAAAAGCCAGCCCCGACACCAGCGACTTCCGAGACGGCGGGTTACGAAGACCCCGCCGTCCAGAGGAAAACGGCAGCAACAATGGGGACCTCGATGAGGATCCAGCCTCGGGGGCTTCCCCCGACAAGGACAGTGACGATGAGTTCCAGGAGGTCCCCATCGTCACTGAGATCAGCGACGATGAGAAGGTCCAGGAGATCCCCATTGTTGAAGAGGAGACACCAAGTCCCCAGCAGCGGCTGAAACGGGCCAGAAGGCTGTTCTTCAGGCGCTACCAGTCGCGCTAAGAAGAGAAGCAGGAGAGTGACAGGAAGCCCGCGAAGGCCATCGGTGAGCCCGGGGATCTCCAGCGCTCCAAACCCTGCGAAGAAACCCAGAGCACCGGGAAGACAGCCGGCCCGGAGGCTCACCTGGAGGGAGGCCTAGCTCGAGGGAGGCCTCTCAGCTCGACCCAGAGGAGGCACAGGAATCAGCCCCTCACTCGGTCCGCGCGACATCCAAGGAGGTCTACTCGCCCGCACGTGAGTGGGGAGCCCTTCTTGCGCAACTCTGGGCCAAGCAGACCACTATCAAGAAAGAACTCTCTTGCACCTTTGCCCGCGCCGCTGCCTCCAAAAAGGCAAACCCAGACGAGGCGCCCGACCTCATCGGCCTGCGCATGCGTGACCTAGTCGATTGGCGGGATGAAGTGCAGAATCGAGAGCGGTTCCGCAAGGGGCGGGCCAACTGTCGCGCAGTCTAGAAGAAGGAGGAGGCGCAAGCCAAGGAGCGCCAGCGGGAAGTGGAAAGGCTCCTGGAGGTCGCTCGCGCCCATCTACGTGAGGCCGAGAAGATAGGGCTGATCGCATCTCAGAGGATGTGCGCCTGAAGGCTGAGAGAGCGGAGGCGGAGGTGCGGCGACTGGAGCAGCTCAGAAACCAGGAGCAGGATCACGTAGAGGTATTAGGAGGAGCTACCCCGGCACATAAAAGTGCCTGCTTCAAGTGCGGGTGGCCGGGGATTGAGAACTCCAAAAAGTGCCCTAACCGAGCAAAACATTGTCAAAGACACCCCCACGGCTCTCACTGACACCACCAGTGCCGATCGCAGCCATCTTCGGGCAAGCCCCCGGTGACGTAGCGCCACGAAGATGCACTCCAGGGGGTCCAACGCTGGCCCACCAAAGGGTCGAAGAGGACGACGGCTGGGTGCTTGCCGCCGGGAGAGGATCCAAGACCAGCCTGTACAGCCCGGCAAAACAATAAAATGAGTCGATAATTAGATGAAAGGAAACAATAATTTTATCTTTTCCCACCTTCGTAAGCCCCAATCCTTTCTTCGTATCCTGGTTGAGGCAGACGCGCGATCGCGGTCGTAGCCGACTAGTTGGCTCAAAGATAGACAACGTCTGTGGGGGGGGGGATGTAACGAGTGCCGGCGTAGCACTCACTATATCGCGATCGCGGAGTTACGCGAGGCGGCTGGACGGCCCGCGAGTCAAGGCAGGCAGCCCGCAAAACGAGACGAGCGCCCGCGCGCTGATTTAGGCGGCCCGCGCGCTGCCTCGAGCGGCGGATGCTCTGGCTCGGGCGGCTTGGGCGGCCCGTGCGCATATGCAAGACTCCAGCGCTTAGAAAACAACGGGCTGGATTCCCAGGAGGATTGATTGGGCGTGGATTCTAGCTGAATTTCACCTAGACCCGCCCCAGGTGGATTCCCCTGAAGTCCGCGAAAAATGCACCCTATCAATCCGAGTAGATTTTGAGATTATCCAGGAAAATTTCGATAGAATCCAGGTGGATTTTGGAAAAATCCACCTGGATTATTCCCAGGACCTGGCTGGTTAAGTCTGAAAATCCACCTGGACTCTCCCAAAATTCACCTGGATTCTTCCAAAATCCACCTTGATTATTTCCAGGACCTGGCTGGTTGAATCCAAAAATCCACCTGGATTCTGCCAAAATCCACCTGGATTCTCCTGAAATCCACCTGGATTCCCCTGAAATCCACCTGGATCTTTCCCAGGACCTCGCTGATTCAATCGCAAAATCAACCTGGATTATATCAAAATCTTCCTGAATAATTCCAGAATCCACCCGGATTGATAGGGTGCATTTTTCACAGACTCAGTGGAATTCACCTGGTTTTTTTCGGAATCCGCCTGGGACGAATCTAGGTGGAATCCAGCTGGAATTCAGGTCAAATCCAGCTAGAATCGAAGCCCAATCCACCTTGAAATCCAGTCCGTTTCTTTTGACAGAGTCGTTTCAAGAACTATTGATCATTACCAATGATTTGCACTTTTAGAAAATCAATTTCCAGGTGACAAGCTTGACAGAGTTGGCCGAAATAAAAACATCGTAGCTTACGGTTATTTCTCTACAAAATTATGACAAGCAGGTATGAACTCCGAACAACACTGTGTGCAGGATGTACGAAGTTGAATATGATGAGATTAAATAAGTTTCGCTACTAGGTTGCTTCTTTGATTGTCTTAAATTTGGAGTGCACAAGTATATTATGGAGAACTACCCTCGACTACCTCATTTTATTCAGCCACGTACACGTGCAAACAGATTCATATGAATACACGCATATACTACTATCCACTGATATTTTCACTTCAACTCTTTTGCATTCATAATAAGTCAAACAAATATTTTTTTGAAGCAGATAAATGAATCAATTGAAAATCAAACTAGTACAAAGTTTTATGGAATGCCGCTTGATGGTTATGTGACGTAATGCAAGCGCATTCCGTTATTTTCATGCATATAATTTTAACTGGTTTTAATATATAAGTAATCTGTCAAAGTTTCAATTCGATCGAGTAACTCGTCCAAAAAGCGATATGCGCTTTTTGAACAGTTTCCCTTTTTGAGAGTTTCCCCGCATATCATCAATATCGATACTTTGAGCAATAATGAGGTTTTCACATCCTAATATTTTTTCGTTCTTTAACTTTCAACAAAACTTTTTTTGTTTACAAAACTTGAAAATATTGATTCATTCGCGAATAATCGATTGAACATCATAGAAAAATACACTCGATTTCCAAACTATATTTGCAATAACATTGTTATTCAAATCGAATGAAACATCGGCAACTACTAAATAAGGTACTTTTAGGGAATATTATTAGTATTTAGATGATTGAATGGATAATTCATACATAATCAAAGAACTCGCGAATCTTTGTTTTCAAACGTTGATCAGCGCGCGAATTCCATTCATACGGATGGTGCGAAATGTGTGTTTCATCATCTGAATTATTTATAATGTGAATATAAAATTGGTTTAAATACTTTGTAATAGTGTGCGTATATTTATCGAAAAGTATCATTTCACTTTCAAGTAATAATGCATTCATAATTATAAAGCGGATGTGCACCGTTGATTAAAAATATCATAATGAAAATCAATAGAAAACGAGCCGATACTCTTCTCACCTGTCATACTTTATCGAAGTTCCACCATCTTTTTTATTGATTTCAAATCCACGATTGTATTGTTCTTGACAAAAAGCGTCACTCGTTCGACTAGGCTCAAAGGGTCAGTACCTCTTTCGAGGAGCATCCTCTTTTTACGGACTTGGATTCGTTGGGACTTAGTCTCCCGCAGCTGCTAACAGGCACTCTAGGAGTGGCCTTGATTTTATTGAAAACTTCAAGCCAGGAATAATCAGAACAGACGCTTTTCTCAAGGAACAAAAGAAAATTAATCGACAAATAAAGGACAAAAGAGTAAGTTTTATTGTATCTCTCTATTTCTCTAATCCCCACCTCGCCTCACTCTCCCAATATCTAATTACAACAGAGCAACAAGAGCCCTGAATAATTAGAGAGTGAACCCACTACTACGGGTCACTCATCGAGTCAATCCAGCCTCACCCACACCTTAACCCTAAACGTGTCTTATCCCTCTCACATTGTTGAGAGTTGAGTGGCTATACGATTAGCGTCTAATGGTCTTCAGGCAGGTTTTTTAATAAATATAATTGAATTCACGCGATAGAGTCAATGTTGTCTTTTTTTATACTTTACCTTTTCTTCGTCTATATTTTTTTATAGTATATTATCAAATATTTACATATAACCTCAGCATTTTGTTATAAATATCCTGATACAAAAGAGAAATCATGAGACATCTTACATCACAGAGAAAAAAGTTCCTCGTATATAGTACGCTATACACTAGTCTGTCAGATATGTGGCAATTATGTGATGTTAGAACACCGTGGACAATACAATTCAGAATTCCATAAAAAGACTCTTATTCCAAGCGCATACCACAATTTCATTTCTGGCTATTCGACTGTCCCCTTATTGTCTCAGAAATTTAAGACTCTAAAAGTATCATTCGAATAGACCCAAATGAAAGCTTAGTGTACGCTAGGAACAAGAGAGTTAGATTTACAATATATGTTGACAAAATACACACACACACACACACACACACACACACACACACACACACACACACACACACACACACACACACACACACACACACATGTAGAACAATGCCAAGCATCTTAAGACTCTGAAATCTTTATATTTGTTTCCAGAATATTTTTAAATGTATCCAATGAATCTGATGATGATCAAGGTATTTTCCCTTAAATAAAAATACTCAAAACCAGACTTACTAAATTTTTTTAGAGGAATCAGGTTGTCAGCCTCTTCAGTAGTGATAATCTCATAATGAATATGTTTGTTCTATTCAGATCAGACTAAAACAAATATATAAAATCTCCAAGTAAATATGTTACAATAATGAGATTGTGTATATTTGAAAAATGATATGACACTATTATTCAAACACAATGCAGACATGGGAACAATTATTTGGAATAAGTCATCAATTTTTTCAAGTCCACGCGAATTTTCACATTGAAATATAATTGAAGCTGAGGGTCGAATATAACTTCAAAAATGATTTTATGAATAACAGAATTTGATGATTTCCAAGCAATTTTTTTCTTTCAATATTTATTTAAAACTGTAACAGTGCATGCTTAAAATATCATCATCTATTTCAGCTGTGTCGTGGGTTATGGTGTCTTGATGAATAATAGGGTCTACTAGATCATGAAGAGTTCTTTCTCGACTGAACGACTAGCGTCAAATGAGCTGACCGCAGAAGTTGGAGCTTATTTTACAAAAGATGTATGTAAGAGCATAATTTTATCATCTTTAAAATACTTATTACTTCATAATAACATCGTTATAATTGTAACTATTTATACCTTTAGTGGTGGCCCAAACGGTCGCAAGTGCGTCAAGCCACCAACTGGAGTCTGCATTGTAGAAAGCGCGAGGCAGTCCACCATTAGCGGCGACATACAGTCGCTCATGTCTTTCATTTGCTTTAGCATGAATGTAAATGATTATTGTTATTTTCATTTGATGTATTGGTGAACAATTCAATCTAGAAATATTTTTCCTCGTCATTTCCAATTAATCATGCGGATTCATACAGGAAAATATTTTGAAATTAGTTATTCAAGATTTTTACGTTTTAATGTATTATTATTATTTTTCTATGATACTATGCCTATACAATATTATATACTTCTATTATAATGATGGCTGGGACCAGCTTTAAACTTATCAGACCTAATCGAGAATGTAGTTGCACTACTACCAAAGAAAGGCAAGGAGGACAACCGATCATTCGCAGACCTCGGACATCGATTCAACAACGAGACAAATTAAATAAAGAAGATTGGAAATATATTATTTTATGATTGAGTATACTGAGAAAGCCACCGTAGGTTAGATTGTTGTATCAGAGTAACATATACACAACTCATCATCACACTTACACACATACATAATCGTTACATTCACATGTAGTATAACAACTGTAAAAAGATAGGAATATTTGATCTTTTGTAATGGCCCGACCATTATTTAGAGGGGCGGTTGGGCGACAAACCCCTATGTTTTGTATGGATAGCTCTGCTCGGCCTTTTCGTTGGGAAAACCGAAATTAGGCGGGTTGCAAATGACCGCTCGGCCACTTACTTATATTCCAATCCGTCCGGCGCCTGGTCGTCCTTGGCTGGAGCTTGGCAGCGTGGCAGCTGAGTAGTCCGTGGCGCGCTGGGCCATATTAATATATCGGCTCGGGTGGAATGTGTATGGAGCGAGTGAGGGTGTTATAAGAAAACCAGCTGCATGCGGGCTAGCACTAACATTTATTACCTTACTCAAACTACATCTAACACCCGATCCCGCGTGGTTGGATCGTATACATATCTCACTTATCGTCGATAGATATTAGTATGCTACGCGTTCGCGAGGGAGCTGCGCCGCTCGCGCGCTCCACGCGCGGCCACCCATGTGGCATTCGCGATTATCGTGGACCAACTCTCCTCGTGTCCGCCGCGGCCGCATCTTTTATATGCGCCGTGATGTCACGACAAGATGCGCTCTCGGGGCGCGAGGCGCGGGCGCGAAACGGTGGAGAAGCGCTGTTGCACTTCGCGAGAATTACCTCTCCCTCGCGGAGTGATAACAAGCGCGCGTGGCTCAGCGTCTTCTGCCCGTTCGCACGCGCGAATACTTAAGGCTATGAAGCGCGCTCGCTTCATTACAAATCTATTGACGCGCCGCGATGCGCACTGGTCGCTTATTTAAATATTCATATATATATATAAGGCGCCTTATAATATTAACTTATGCATACGTGTACACATTTAGATTTTCCTTATGGCGCATCGGCCTATACAACTATGTCAGTTGCCCGGTACAACTGCGTGGTCTTTAAATTCTATCATCAAATCAAATAAAGTATACTGGAGCATTACTTCGCCTTGCAACGTATTTGTATGTTACGGCTTAATAATTATTTCTCCTTGGTCGAGTACCCGCTGGCTGCTCGACATTTTATACGTGCCGATAAGGAAATATCCCATGGCCGTTTCTTAAGAACAGGGAGCTGCGCAGTTGCCGTGTGCAACTCGTACTTATAAAATAATATTCCCGCACGAGCGCCCGCTGGCTGCTCGTGGCTTCGCACAGGCTGATAAGAGAATATCTTATAGCCGACATCCATCCGTTTCAATGTTGGGCAGCTGCACAAAGATGCAAGCTGTCCATAAGATTCTCATGTGCTACGTGCGATTCACCATCCGCCGCATGGATGCGTCGCATTCAGCGCATTCTCATATTCACGTATGTACACTTAACCGTCAAGTCGCTTCTCGGCGCAACTCAGGTAGCAAGTGAACGCATCGCAGATTACGGTGCGGCTTGCGTTAATTCGATTGTCTGGAAATTCGAAATTTCTGGGCGGGGCACGGCCGGGCCATAACACTTTTTATCATTTATCACAAGGGATACTCAACTTTATGTACACATGCTATTGATGTATCATATTGTAAAACAAACGTTCACATCAGTGAAATCAGACGTTAACAGAACGATACTAACTTATAGGTATGATAAATGGACGGCGACCAAGAATGTAATCAGCGGCATTTCGTCGCTTGGGAGGAAGAACGTTCCATTTCAGAAACTTGCTATAAAAAGTTCCATTTCAGAAACTTTCTATAAACAGTGCCGTTTCAGATTGACAAGTATAAAAAGTGCCATTTCAGAAAAAATCTATAAAAAGTGCCATTTCGGAAAATTTCTATAAAAAGTGCCGTTTCAGGAGAAATTTTTTCCCTCGGAGTTTTTCTGACTTCGGGGATGATGTCGTATACATATGTCTGCATGTACATGTGTGTATGTGTGTGTACACGTCTGAGAATGACAACTTGATCCCACGTCGAGACGTGATACTCTGAAAGTAAACTATTTACATTACATATTTTCTTCATCGAAGGATTTGGATGAAAATTGGTATCTACACGTTTTTGAGGTCGCTGATTACGAATCCGACCTCAGATTTTAAAAATTCGAATTAGAGCCTCTAAGATCACCTAAAAAAAATTTGAAAAGGTACTGGATTTTGATGAAAATTGGTATGCGTGAGTTTTTGAGTTTGCTGATCACGAATCTGAACTCAAAATTTGGAAATTCAAATTAGAGCCTCTAAGATCACCTGACAAAAACTTGGAAAAAAATGGAATTTTGTTGAAAATCAGTATACATGGGATTTCGAGGTCGCTGATTACGAATCTGACATCAAATTTTAAAAATCAAAATTAGAGCCTCTAAGATCACCTGACAAAAATTTGGAAAAAAATGGAATTTTGTTGAAAATTACTATACATGGGATTTCGAGGTCGCTGAT
>JAJGXB010000009.1:882949-896385 GCA_020882725.1 Aphelinus certus
AATTTTTTGAGACAATTTTTGATTTTCCGGGAAACTTGGGAAATGGGATTTTCAAAAATGTCTCAAAAAATTCTGAAAAAATTTTAGGATGTTTCTCGAGTGATTCTAAGACATTTTTGTTCTTATGAATTTTTTTCTAAAGTCCATAGATTTTGAGAAAAAAATTGATGAAGATTGAAAAAAAAAAATTCGTTTTTTCCGCCATTTTGTAAAGAAGAGATGGTTCAAGGTCAACAAAAAAATTCCCTGTTAAACTTCAACTCCCATGATCACCTTTGATCACGGTCGCAAGGTGATATCTTCACCGTAACACTTCGAAAAAAAATCCTGAAAATTTTTTTTTTCGAAAATTTAGGTGTTTTTTATGTTTCAATCGAGCATATCTCTTTTCCTGTAAAATTTATCATGATTTTAACGCCAATTACATAGGAAAAAATCACTTTGAAAACGTGCAAGAAATTTTAACATTTTGGACGTTAATGGGTTAATCGTTACTATGGAATGGGAAAAGTCAGTTAGAGGTCCATTTTCGGAACTGTTGACGACTAAGAAGTAAGAACACCGAAGCTCGGATATTTACCATAGCAACCGTTGTTTACGTCCTTAGCAACCGTTACTATGGAGTGGAGGAAATAAGTTAGAGGTTCATTTTGCTTTCTCAAAGAGTGGTGATTAATGCAAATTGAGGTTCAATTGCAATACTTTGAGAAAGCATACTGCTGAGGCACTTGGCAGCGGTTTTTTTAATGAGTTATCAGATACAAAAAAATGTATCTTGCATTTCCATTTTCAATACGAAACCTGAAACTGCAAGCAATTTTCTTTCGATCTGTCTTATCATTTGAAAATCAACTCCTTCATCGAAATTCCTTTACATATAAATTAGGGGAGAATTAACTTCATAACATAATATAGATACATCTTCAGATATACCATTTCTGAAGAAGTCCCGAAAGGAAAAGCACTTTCGTTTCTTTTTGATATTTTCAAGACGGACAAGGCGAATGGTTTCGAGTTTCCTAGTAAATTCCAAAACGACTTATCAAACTTCCAATCAAACATGATAAAAATTTGATTCTTAATTCCAAAAAAAACGTATGCGCAACTGGTCGCATAATCGGAGTTGATCGACGAGACAATATTCCAATTTTCATCCTTTCTGATTCGAAGTTTGGGGAGTCATTTTGGAATTTAATGGGGAACTCGAAACCATCCGCCTTGTCTGCCTTGAATAAACCAAGAAATGTCAAGTATAATTGACGAAAACTCGTCTTGCCGATCATCATCGATTTTTCGGTCCGCCGCGTTTACGTATTTCAGGGACTAAAAATTGAATTTCCGACTGAAAATTTTGCGAGTTGTTGGAGAATTTAATGGGGAACTCAGGTCCATTCCTCTTGTCCCCCTTGAACGAACTAAATAGAACGATCCAAGAATAACTGACGAAAAGTGGATAATCGTCATGATCTTTTTTTTATTCAACCCATTAATGCCCAAAGTGATCGAAATTTTGCGCTGTCTTTGAGCTTATTATTTACGATGAAATCATAGTCTAAAAAATTTGAAACATACCTTCTCTACTATTTTCAGGGTCGCTCTTTTCAATGGTGATGGTTAAAAGAACATTTAACAATGTTAACCTATCGAAAAATCAAAAACAAATAAAAAAACTCATAATTTTACAGTGAAATTTTCTCTTAAAACTAATTTTTCGGTCCGTTCACATGGTTTTAAATGCTTAAAACTTATATGTACCCGGTCAATGATAGTCAAACTAATAGTAAGTACGATTATTTTGTCTGCGAAATTATTTGGTAAAACAAAATGGCAGCCGAGATTTAACATTTATCTTCCAAACTTGACTGACTTTTTTCTCAAATTTGGTGCCTTTAAGGAAAAATGTTCCTAGAATAAAAAGGTCTTAAAATCATTCAAGGAACGTGCTCAAATTTTTTCAGAATTTTCCGAGAATATTTTTTGTTATCTAAAAATTAAAAAATTTGTTTAAAAAAAAAATCGAGAAAAATTCTGAAAAAATTTCATCGTGTTCCTTGAGTTACTCTAAGACTTTTTTATTTCTGGAAAATTTTTTCTCAAGTTTTTAGTTTGACGCACATGTACCATTCGATTTAGAATCATTTTCCGGAGGGAACCCAAAAGTTTTTAGCGACAGTGTATGAAAAATCGCAGTAAAAACAGATGATTACTGTGCTACAGCCCCCGTCGACCGCCGCCAGACAAGCCGGCCTTTCGCGGCAACGTGTGCTGCACCGTCGACAAAAGCGAGAATCGGGCCTACCCGAGGCAATCTGTAAGTTTCCACCTGCGAGTGCACGTATTTTATTGTTGCGCGCGAATCAGCGAAACTCGTCGGCACTCGCAGCCGACGAGCGGCCCTCAGTGTCCACGCGGCGCATTGTTAGAAGCCCGTGGCCGTCCTTCCGGCGGCCGCGGTACGTGTAGTTTCAAGCGTAAAAAACGCCTCTTACTTTTATCCCTATCGTATTACTTTCGCGCCTTAGCTCCACGATATCCACCGAGACTCCTGGAACGCGAACGCGGCACTGCACGACGCAGCATCCGCGAACGGGCCGATCAACGGATAGGCCTGTGAACGAGCTAGCCCGGGCGTGCGCGGAATTCCATACAATCAAGCCTCTAGTACGAGGCATCAACGGGGCCCTACATCGAGGGACTTGCCGAGCAGCGGCTGAAGAGGGCATTCCACACCCAGGACGGCGATTACCGTATCCCCGATTCCCCCCTTTATTTCCAATACACACACCATTACAGTACGTATAACTTGACAGGTCAAAAATAAGTGGGCGACATAGCCAAATTGGTTTAAACAAGTTCAATTGATAGAGTAACCAATCCGGATGGAGGATTCTGGTGTTAAACAATTTTTTTTATAATAACTTTTGCACTCATCATTTTTTTCATTTTCACATATATACAAAATTATTTGGGCTCTCAAAATTCGGAAAAAGGTCAAATTTTGAAAAATTCAGATTTAGAGTGCATGTTCTAACTTCCACATACATGCACATAAAAATCTGAAAAAAATTTCGAGTGATGGATATCATTGATTTGTCCAAAAAGAATTACAAACAAAATTTTGACTGTGCCCACTGGACGTAGAACGTCCCATATAGATTATCCAAAGCGTATGTCAGAAAAATAGAATGTATTAGTAGATGTTAATCAAACAGACGACTACAACTTTGAAGTTGAGAATACAGAAGGTAAGGAACTACGATTCATTGTTCATGCAGATGCTGAAGAAATTCTTGATACAGTTATTGAAAATAGGAGAGTTTATTACAAAGAGAGTATCAGGCCTTCGGGTCATCAATATGGACCAAACTTTATACATATGTTCTCTGGAACTATAGTGGTTATACGCAATAAGTTTTAGGACCTAACGCTTCCTCAGTGCAAAGATATTCAAACCAAAAGCTTATTGAACTTCATACTTATAATAATATTCTCACTTACAGGGAGACACTTGAGAACTGGGTCACCAATCTTGACCAAACTTTTTTTGTCGTTAGTTTGGCTCAAGAATAGGCTATACCCACAGTCCCAGGGATCAACACTCTCAAACTCCCAAAATATTAATTATAATACCTCGGTTGAAGTCGTACTTTTTGTCCCCAATGACAAAATGTCATCTGGGGCATATTTTCACTCATTACACTGCACTTTCACACTAATCACTGGATACTGAAGCATAATTCATTCTGAAACATATGCAGAAAAATTAATTACATGTATAACCATCAATATTAACTTCCATGTCTCACTTATCGTATCCCAACGACATAATTTATATATTGTCCGATGTTATTTATATGTGATTATAATTTATCCAAAGAATAAGTAATTTTTTATTGAAGACTACTGGCGAAATATTATATTGTGAACCCTCCATAATTCCAAATGTGTGTAAATTGTCGATCTTTGAGGGCCAATCCAGAGTGAAGTGGAAAAAGGAAAATTCACAAAATCCACCACATATTTATTTTATGCGACGTTTCGCCAGTTAGGTTTACTGGCCTCATCAAGCAGTTTAGAATGAAAATATGAAATGTCATCAAATAAAATAATTTATCACATAATTATGGAAAAATTATAGTACTATCGAGGCTAAATTATTCTGCACAGTAAGAACATAACGTAAGTCATGTTCGCTTAAAACCTAGGTTAGGAAACTAATAGATGGATAACATACGTAACTAATATTAATTCATCAATTTATGACGGAATGAATTAAGTTTTCAGTACAGAAAGGGATCCAAATTAAGATGAGAATTATACTCACGTAGTTTCGAATCAACGTTCAGGAAAACGTTGGGTCATTTTTGCCACTTCAAAACTTCCGTTGTCTCGTGACTATTGCTTACAAACCAGACCGTCAGCGCTAAGGCAGCTAGTAGCTTCTTAATATCCAATTTTTCCCAGTATACTTTCGTTCCGCTCCCCACCCCTTTCCGAGCTACTGGGAGGACAGTCAATTTTGCCGTGGCAGAAATGTACCAACGGTTTACACTAAGGGTTAATCAAATCGAGTCCTCAGTCATGGCATAACTGAATTGATGCGTATAAACGTAAAATATTCTCAGATTGGAACCCCAAAAAGAACTTCAACTCCTGTTGCAAGGGACCGTAAGTTTTTTGTATGTTACTTTTGTATGTGTTACTTCTCAAGAAAAATATAAACAATATAGTCTTCAAGTAATAAATATGAAAAATTTTATTAGGAAAAATGGAATCTGTTAAGACAAAGTTAGTGGATAAGAGTCCAGACTCGAGTAATGAAGAAACGGATGGAAATCAAAAATTGAGATTGAACAGAGAGAGAGAGAGAGAGAGAGAGAGAGAGAGGGAGAGAGAGAGAGAGAGAGAGAGAGAGAGAGAGAGAAAGAGAGAGAGAGAGAGAGAGAAGAAACTAAATCCCAATTAGTATTATTTGTTCGAAAAATTTTATGTAACAGGAAATGGGAAGAAAGTATGTACTTTTTATTTTAAGAATTACTTAGCTATCTACGTCTGTATCTTCTTCTTGTCTTTTTCTTTGTATTTCATAGACAATAAACATATATCCATCTATCTATCTATCTATCTATCTATTTATATGTCCATCAATCTAACTATCTGCAACACTTCGTAATATCATTTCTGTATAATTCATAGGTGAAACATGTCTATCTAAGAGATGGAGTGAGCTATCCTCACCATGAGTTTGAGAATATGCTCACTAATAGAACTGCGAGTATCGTGACAAAAACTATGTTGCGACACATTTATAACCAAGAACAATTGAGCCGGGAAGCATGCACTGACAACCGAAAAAAATTAACCCCGACAGGAAAGAATAAAAAAAACTGTCATAACGCCTGAGAAGCGCGAAGTATTGAAAAGTGAGTCTTGATAAACTAACTGTATTATTGGTAGAAGAAAACCTCAAGTTAATCTTGGATTTCTTGGAATTATAGGAACTGCTCGACTTTATTGGAAGAGAAAAGGTGTAAAGGTGAGGTCTGTGCTGGAGGCGCAGGTGGGTAAACTGAATTCATATATAGGTGAGGAGATCAAATTGGCGATTAGAAAAGAGAAAAGTAAATTAGGCATTAAATCAGGAGAAGGGAAGAGTGAAAATAAAGATAAAAGTATAGAAGATGAAAATGAAGAAGGACAGAGAGAAGCAAAAATAACTAACAGGAGTGAAGAAATCGAAGAAGAAGAATGAACATGGAAATCATTTACATTACAAATATCTTTACATTATTATGTAAATAATAAGCTTTAACATAAAATATTAACATAATTAAACATATGTTAACATGGTACTCGAAAGTATCCCATGATTTCTCATGAATACGCATGAGACACATTCATTCCTAAACCATCACTCCCATGAATTAACAATGTGTTGGAATCCTCAAACTTGAGTTGGAATAATGCTGCAAATGTATGAAAAACCCCCAAATGTACTGTAAAATGAGACAAAGTTCTTCTAAAATTCGAAAATATTTAATATGTTGTCAGCTACACTAAAAACCGAAACTCCGAACCAAAAATCCATTGGGAACGCCTGGGAAATCTATTATGGTAGCCAACGAACTGCACTTGCGAAAAGTTGGAAACCCTGTTCATACAAATCACCTGGAAATTCCATTGGGATCGTATGGAAATTTCATTCGGAATGCATGAAAAATCCATTGGGATCGCCTGGAAATTCCATTGCGAATTCATGGAAATTTCATTGGGATCGCATGGAATTTCCATTGGGATTTCATGGAATTTCATTGGGATCGCCTGGAAATTCCACTAGGATCGCATGGAAATTCGATTGGGATTGCATGGAAATTCCATTGGGATCGCATAGAAATTCCATACGAGGCCTTAGTACGCGTACTTAGGACTTGGCTTTGAAAATCCAGTCAAACTTCTGGTAAATTCAACTGGATTTCCATCGGAACGCATGGACTCCAGTCTGGTTTTTCCATTCGGAAATCTAAGTGGATTTTCCATAAGATTTTTTTCCAACAGGGGTACGGCTCCAATTAAGGTATTATAATTAATATTTTGAGAGTTTGGTAGTGTTGGTTCCTGGGACTGTGGGCATAGCTTATTCTTGACCCAAACTAACATCAAAAACAGTTTGGTCAAGATTGGTGAGCCAGTTCTTAAGTATCTCCTAGTAAGTGAGAAATTATTATAAGTATGAAGTTGAATAAATTTGTGGTGTAAATATCTTGGCACTTCGAGGGAGTGTTAGGTCCTGAAACTTTTTGCGTATGGTCACTATAGTTTCAAAGAAGATACGTATAAAGTTTGGTCCAGATGGGTGACCCGAAGGCCTGATACTCTCCGTATTAGTAGGAAATATATGCGTGGAAGCAATGACTAATGGAGCTCGAAGCTTTTTTCAAATAAGTTCAACTGTTTTGCCTGAAATTATTCAACGAAATTAATTGATGATGGAATTTATATGGAACACGATGAAAATGAATTCCAGTAAAAAAAAACTTCATTATGAAGGTGGTAGTCTCCGTGAAATGCTAAGATGTCTAGTGTAGATAAGTTGATAATGCTATGGACAAGTCCGGGAATTAGGGAAAAGCATGCAATCATGAAGCTTTAGTTCAAATTAACTAAAATAAATAACATCTTTCTGAAATCCGTACAAGACTCCAAACTGTTGTTGATTTTGAATAGGCAACAAACTCCATCGTCAGCATGGTCTTGTCTATACTGTTTCATTTTCTTGAAAGAATTTAGAGGTGTGTCCGTTTCAGGAACTAATTTCAATTGCGATTCTACAGATCGTTGCTTGGGAGGAAGAACGTTCCATTTTAGAAACTTTCTATGAAAAGTGCCATTTCAGATAAATTCTATAAAAAGTGTATTCTATTCAAGGAAAAATTTAACCTTTGGAGATTTTCTGACTTCGAGGATGATGTGGTATGCGTGTGTCACAGCCATATCGGGACCGATAATCAAGGGCTGGAGGTCGCCGATGTGTACCATGGTGACTTTTCTAGTGGTTTCCTCTTGCAGTTCGAATACCACGGGAGAGAGAATTTCGAATATAACCACTCTCTCTTAGGGGATGCCATGCCCGTCGCGTGATGTTTGGCTGCGGGACAGGCTGTAGATGCTTTTTCACACGGCTTGCCCTATGTAGAACGAAATGTTGCGACGCCTGCGATTATAGTATTCCGCCTGTTTATCGGAATTGGTCTTGATATGCTCCACGATGACCTTTCGTACTGCTCGCAACCACTTGATTTTGTTGGCATACGTCACGGGATTGCGTCGCTCGATTTTTGACACGCTCTCAATCTTGGTTTGCAGGTATTGAGTGGGACGGGGTTGTCTTTCAGGATTAACCCATTAAGTCCCAAATTGCAAAAATTTCATTTTTATTTTCGAACTCGAATAATTTGATGAATTGCAAAATAGTCATTCCTACTATTTTCGGGTATGGTCTACACGAAATAATGGCTGAGAAAATTGAGAAAATTAATTAATTTTAATTAAATAATCAACAAATTAAAATAGAATATTCGACTTTTAGGAGCACTTTTTTTCAATCCAATATCAGAGGGAGAAGGAATTTTATTTCTACCGTCGAAAATATGCACAAAAGTGCAAAAAATATTTGAACTTTCCAAATTCGTTGAGATTCTTTTACGATGATTTTTTTCAACAAAATGACAGCCAAAAAACGAGAATCAATATTTTGGATTTTCATTTTATCAATATTTTGAAGCATACATTTTTATATTCGTTTTTTTTTTTGAGTTTCGTATACAAGGGTTTTCAATGTCGCTGATAACGATTATGATATTAAATTCTCAAAATTCTAAATCCAAGATGGCGGCTGACGATTTTCCACATTTCTAGTCGGAGGTTCGTGAAAACTTGCAATAATGATTTTCGGGGGCGCTGATAATGAATCTGACATCAGATTTTCGGAATCCTGTATCCAAGATGGCGGTTCCAATATGGCAGTAGACGATTTTCTGCATCACGTCACGCGGTAAGTGTCAGGCAACGTCGTTCATGGATGAAGTCGATGGCTAAAAGATGGAAATGATGAGATCTTGAAAATGTAAAAAATTGTCTACCGGCAATTGGAACCGCCATCTTGGATACAGAATTTTGAAAGTCTGATGTCAGATTTATCATCAGCGCCCCTGAGAACCCATTATTCTAAATTTTCACAAACCTCCGACTAAAAATGTGGAAAATCATGAGCCGCCAACTTGGATACAGAATTCCGAAAATCTGATGTCAGATTCATTATCAGCGCCCCCGAAAATCATTATTCCAAGTTTCCACGAACCTCCGACTAAAAATGTGGAAAATCGTCAGCCGTCATCTTGAAACCGCCGTCTAGGATCCAGAATTTTGAGTCTTCAATGTCAGAATCGTTATTAACGACATTGAAAACCCCTGTAGTCGAAATTTGAAAAAAAATATCGAATATGAAAATGTATGTTTCAAAATATTGATGAAATGAAAATCCAAAATATTGATTCTCGTTTTCTAGCCGCCATTTTGTTGAAAAAAATCATAGTAAAAGAATCTCAACGAATTTGGAAAGTTCGAATATTTTGTGCACTTTTGTTTATCTTTTCGACGGTAGAAATAAAATTCCTTCTCCCTCTGATTTTGGAAGAAAAAAAGTGCTCTAAAAAATCGAATTTTTTATTTTAATTTGTTAATTATTCGATGAAAATCAATTAATTTTTTCAATTTTTTCAGTCATTGTTTCGTGTAGACCATACCCGAAAATAGTAGGAATGACTATTTTGCAATAAACCTTCCGTCTTATTAATCAAAATATTTGAGCTCGAAAGTACTGTTACGTGGCTTGAATATTGAGATCCGTAGATTAATTTTCGTGGATTCGATATTTCGGTTGTGCAGCCGAGCTGAACACAGATTACTCGTGAAGTGTAGGTGAACGTGAAATAAATAATGTCAGGATGGAAAATATAGTTTAAATGTATAGGCGCATATTGAAACGTTTCGTACAATAGCCGAAAGAGTGTGTGTTCCTAATTGAATAATAATATAAGTATAAATACGTCAGGTTGAGTGTCGTGAAACCGAGTAGCTCAAATGGCGGCGAAATGCACAGTGGCGGTCGCGGCGTTACTGGTACGGGAGCACTGTGGCTAAAGCGACATTACTACTTCCGAGGCACGGTGGCGAGAGAGCGCCGCCGCTCCCGGTGGTCATATTTATATGTTCGTAGGGGTAAGTCAGTCGAGTCGCGAGTGGGGGCTTCTTCATCCCCTGTTAGCCGAGGGGCGGACAGGTCTTGCACGCGCGTCGGTGCTATTCGCGTTGGATCCTGTCGCTTGACTTTCCGTAACGTGATGCCGCTCGGCCGGATGCTTGCCGTATTCGGACTTCGTATATAATATTAATATTGAATAGTGACTATTGGATATATGAGGATTCGAATAATCGTGGCACTAGCCACGAGACAGTAAAAATAAAACTTATGCGATTTGGGACTTAATGGGTTAAAAAAAATGAGGACAGGCTGGTTATCGTGTAGACTGCGGAATTGTATGCAACGTGAACTCATTGAGATGCTTGTCCCAATCAGAGATTTGGTCACGGTGTCGTTAGCGAATTCTGTCCCATTGTCCAAAAAGAAATAGAGTGGGCAGCCCCATCAGAAAATCGCAAAGCTCCTTAAGAGCTTGCAAGTCGTTTTTTCCGGTTTTTGTTCGTGTTTTTCTTTGTTCATGTCAATTGGCAATGCGGACAATGCATTTTCCTATTTCAAATTGGAAATCAACTGATTCATTTCATGGACTTATAACACTTAAGTTTTCTTAACACTGAGTGGATTAAAAAAAAAGACAATATTGTGTTATGTATCTAAATTCAACATCATTTGCCTGGTCTACTATGCTATTCTCATATCTCTTCAATAACATCTCGATCAATCATACAGTCAATTGATTCAATTGATTGAATGCAAGGCATTAGAAAACCGAATAAGAACATTACTCTTGAGAAAAAGAATTACTGGAAAAGTTTTGAGAAATTTTTCATGACAGTATATTTTTCAATCTATTAACTCATAATAATCAAGGGTTTTAAATAAAAAAATACAATACTACATAATATTTGTTGTATTTATTATATTGTCATTAAGTGAAATTTGAAATGCAGTTGAACGTTGAACACCAAGATGAAGTTTTCAGTTGGCTTATTGTCGTAATATCTTCAAGGCTCCACTTTCAATAATTCTACATCAAAGATGAGGGTAGCATTTGGTGGAATAGTATATTGCTGTCAAGGAGAAATTTGTATGGAAAAATTAAATATCTTCTGTAGAGGTAATCTTCAATAAACGAATTCGAATAGCATATATTCAAGAGAAGAAATTCATTTCTGATAATGGTAGAAAAGATTGTATAAGGGAATAATGCGAAAGTTATTTCCTCTTATGAATCAATAGCAAATGCGAAAATCATTAGATTATAGTCTTCATTTTCTTCATACAAAATTGAAGGATATATAACTGGATGGAGTTCACGCTATCGGTAACAATGAGACAGCCTATCCACTGTAGTATATGTATGTGGCATTGCGCGTCAGATGGTCCAGATCAAAATCTATTTTAAAATTGTGTTGAGACGATTTTGAGAGTATTCGCGCCATAGTACTCATGGGATTTTTCAGATTTATCTGGGACAAATAAATCTTTCCACCTCCACTTCCATAGTACAGCGCGCGAGCGCTAAATCATGCTGTTTTCAATGTCGTTATTGAAGTTGAAACTTCTTTAAAGTGAACTCCAAAAAAGAACTATTTTCTTCTCTAAATGTATTGCAGGTGAGGTGATATTGCGAGAGAAATTAGTTCATGCTCCAGATATGTGATAAATAGTTGTCTTGCCGGCGGCTCAAATAGTAGAAAGGAGAAGTAGTAGAAATTTGAAAATATTGATACGTGGGCATATTGAGGGTTTGAGAAAAATATGACTACGAATCGAAAGATTAGAGAAAGAGAAATTCACACTGGTCAAATGTAAATTGGGGAAGGGGTCGCGTGTAAGAGTCTTAATAACTTTTTCCCGTCTGATTCCGCTACATCACGTTAAAAACTATGAAATTACTGTACTCGAAATCCGATAGAGCGAGACGAAAAAGACCAAGTATTTTCAGAATCTGAGGTGAGAAATATGTAAAGAATGATGCGTTGTCGTATTTGATGGAGGTGTATTTGCTCTTGAATTTGAGACAACGCGGCACAGCGTCGATAGAGCGAGACGAAAAAGACCAAGTATTTTCAGAATCTGAGGTGAGAAATATGTAAAGAATGATGCGTTGTCGTATTTGATGGAGGTGTATTTGCTCTTGAATTTGAGACAACGCGGCACAGCGTCGATAGAGCGAGACGAAAAAGACCAAGTATTTTCAGAATCTGAGGTGAGAAATATGTAAAGAATGATGCGTTGTCGTATTTGATGGAGGTGTATTTGCTCTTGAATTTGAGACAACGCGGCACAGCGTCGATAGAGCGAGACGAAAAAGACCAAGTATTTTCAGAATCTGAGGTGAGAAATATGTAAAGAATGATGCGTTGTCGTATTTGATGGAGGTGTATTTGCTCTTGAATTTGAGACAACGCGGCACAGCGTCTTAGTTTGTTTTTTCAATTTTCCGAATATAAAAAAGTCTCTTTTTTATAAGAGCTATATTGATGTAAAAACAGTCATCAACGGTCAATGCGCCTCGCTTGGCGACGCACGCTGCCAGAGTCGCAACAACTGCGCGCTTACACGCTTTCCGACCGCTAAATATGGTAAGTCTTCTACGCGGACTTAGACATGGTCTCAGCGCAATTATAAAGTAGGATTTGACCTGGACCAGTTAATGTAGAATGTTCAAATTTTCAACTTATCCATTTCACTGACAATTGATTCAGGATGGAATGAGGATTATTTTCAATGGGCTAAAAACTGAATGAAAACATTCTATTGAATTTCGAATTAAGCATTCAAGAGTGTAATACAAGATCCATATATCGCAACGAATGGAAAAGGATTGGAGTAGGAAAAATTTGAATTGACGGATAAAAAATATAGTAGTAAAGGATATACGCCAGGGTGTCCTCGGCTGCCATATGCAACTTCTGGTGGGCAAGTTAGCTTGGCTCTTTCTCCAACACACATTTGTGCAACACCTTGATCCCAGCCTTTGATCACTTCACCTTTGCCAATTCTGAACTTGAAAGGTACGCCACGATCTCTGCTTGAATCAAATTTCTTCCCATTGCCTAGAGTACCTGTCAATGCATAACAAAAATTGAATCCAAATTCATGAATTTTGAAGGAAAAACTCATTATTTAGAGAACCAGATTCAAATACCTGTATAATGTACCACCACGGTCTGCCCTGTCTTAGGATAGGTTTGTCCTGTAAATATCAATGCGTGATATCAATGATTACAAAGGAAAGTTGAGAATATACAAATATTTGTCAAGAGAATATTGTTCTAATCTGAAGTAATATAATAATCTAATTGCAAATGATGAATTACACAGCTCCACAAAAAAAAAATAAAAAATTGAACCAGAGACTGGACCACCCTACTTCTATGTATTTTTGGCTGCTGAATCCGAATCCGAGGTCCGTTCAGCTCCATCACCCCTGCGTTTAGCCATAACCTCAAAAATATGGCGGACGACATTTCGATGAAATCGATATTTTGCAAAACAAAAAATTCTATTCTATTCTACATGAAAAAATAAAAGAAAACTGTCTCTAGCGATTTTCCGATTCGTCGCATACTTTTTGGGTGAAAAAATTCAGAAAGTTTGACGGCTAGTGGGCCGGATTCAAAATTCATAATTTTATGAATTTTTCACTCGTAAACTATGCGACGAATTG
>JAJGXB010000009.1:901527-915960 GCA_020882725.1 Aphelinus certus
GAGAGTCCGCTCCACAGATCAAGGAAGAGTCGATCGTTCATGGCTAAACGACTCTTCCTTATCTGTTTCATGGCCGTGTGCGGAGGATGGCAGATGGAGCGGGGCCGAGCAGTGAGAAGTACGGCGGTGCGAGCGGCGAGCAAGAGGAGAGAGAATGCGCGAATGATGGAGAGAGAGAGCGAGTGAGCGAATGGCGCGGGGCGGGGCCGTAGCGTAAGGGGCGCACGGCCACTCCGGCGCGGAGGCCGTGCGCGAGCGCCCGTTTGAATAGCGCGCGCGCGAGCTAGGGACCGCGCGGCTAGGGGATTTTTGCACGCTGCCGCGACGTCGTGCGTATGGGGAGGATTGGCGCGGGGCGAGCGCGCGGCGGCCGGCAGTTCTGCCCCGGCTTCCGCCATAGCAACACGTGAGAAGTGACGAGAAGCAACGGTGCAGCGCGATTCGTGGAGAGTGTGACGACGTCGAGGAGTCCAGGGTCCCGGAGCAGCGGCAGCCAAGCAGCAGCCCAGCAGCCAACATCCGCGAGCCGTATTTCGCGTTCCGCGGCGGTCGGTGA
Organism: Aphelinus certus; assembly: GCA_020882725.1. Classification (NCBI taxonomy): domain Eukaryota; kingdom Metazoa; phylum Arthropoda; class Insecta; order Hymenoptera; family Aphelinidae; genus Aphelinus; species Aphelinus certus. The sequence continues at coordinate 902,084 of JAJGXB010000009.1, forward strand.
GGTGAGAAGAGGCAGCAGCAGGGCGCTAGGGACGGCGAGGGTGATCGGCGAAAGGTAGGTGGAAATTATTCCACGTGGTCGCGATCGCGAGTGTGTGTGTAGTGCGGGGCGCAGCGGGTAGCTGCGCGACGGGAAACGGGGCGCGAGCGGTGGCGAGTTGGGCGAGCGCGTGCCCAGAGGAAGCGGTAAGGCGGGACGGGCGCGGAGGGGGGGGGAGCGGCCTTTGTTGGCGTGAGTGGGAATTCCCGACTCCGCGGCGGCATCGACGGGCGATCGCGGATCGCGGTTTTACGACAGGTCGGCTCCTTGCGGGTAACCGGCCCGGCGCGGCGCCGACGACGGCGGACTTGGGCGCGTGCAGGTGAAGGCATCGACGGCGTGGTTGACGGCGGTGTCCCGCGGTTGCCGACGGACTCGGACGCGCGGGCAGTTGGCGGGCTAACTCGCGGGAGCCAGAAAAGTCGGTGGCGGTCGGTGGCGAGTTCGTGGCGCGCGCGTGTCGGCGGTTGGCGTGCGATCGGCGGAGGGCCGCGAGTCGGCGGCGCGGCGCCGGTCATTGTTGCGAGTGCGCGCGGGTTTGGGGCACCGGCGGATTCTGGTCGCGGGTGGTGGACCTTCCTCGGCGGAGGTCGACGACGCGGGGCGGGCATCGGGGGCGTGCAGCGGACCGGGGACGCGCGTGGGTTGGGGAACCGCCGGGCGGCGAGAGGGGAGGGAAGCGGGGCGAGTGCAGTGGCCGGGGCGCGTAGCCACGCGGCGACAGCGTGCGCGCGGGAACAAACCGGCAACCCGGCGTTCCGCGAATCGGACCAACGATCGCTCGCGAAAGGGGGAGAGGGCCGAGTAGCCCGAATTGAGCGGCGCGCAGCGGGCCGGCTCGAGGCGGCGCACCAGTGGTTGCGGTGCGACGAGTTGAGTGGCGCGCGGGGCCGGGGGGGGATTTCTTGGCGCAGCAACGGGGCAGCCTTGGGCTGCGCGGGAAGGTGTGTGTGAGAGCGTGTATGTGTGAGTGTGGAAATAGCGGGGTTCATGTTATAGGGCGGGTCTATTAGCATGTATATATTATAGGCAATAAAAATTCGGTAAAGTGAAGTTAACGTGTATTGTGTTTGTGAGTTTCCCCTCCCATCCAACCTAACGAGTCGTACACTCCCATACGACGGTCAGCGAATCCCCTTTTGGCGCGCGGCGCTATTAAATAATTATTGTGCGGGAATCGGGAGCTTGGCGGAGTATATATATATATTTTGCCGGGTCAAATTCCACGTCACAAGGTATATCGATAGTATCGATATACACATATATATATATATATATACATATATATATCGATTCGATACACACATGAAAAAAAAGAGAAAATTCTCGAAACTGTACTCTAAGGTAAAAATTAATAATTTCGTAGGTAAGTATATTTTTGGTGCTTAAACTATCTTGTATATTTATGTCCGGGTAGACGTATAATATGTGTAACTTGGTGGAATTATGAACATGTGTAGGTACTATTTTCCCCGTATTCGCACAGCAGCTGAATGAGGACTATACTAATACAAAGACAACAGTAGGTCGCACAGTGTACGGAAGCTTCTTGTTTACAAACGTCTAGAATGCTCGTATTAGTGTGCATACCCATTGTCAGTTCGATTGCGAATGCATACAGTAACAAGCTAAATCGTGTGATTGTGGTATTTTAACTACGAGAATTGAACAATTGCAACAAAAGGCAGAAATTTTTTTTTGAAAGAGGCAAAAATTACGGTTGAAAAGAAAAATGGATGCAGAGAAAAAAGCTTCAACGAGACTCAAATTACAAGAATTTAACGGAAGAAATAAATCAAATCAATTGTATTCAGGGCTGTAAGTAGTATGAATACATAATCTCTTTATCTTATTACATTATGATATATATCATGTAAATAAATATTATAATTTCACAGCATAAATAAATTTGACAGTATTTCTGATGATACAAGAAAATATACGATACTATCAGGTGAACTTCTCATAAGATTATAGTGCTGATTTTCATAGTTATAAATTCAGACAAAGTAAGTGACTAATTGAGAAACCTTAGATTACGTCATATTACATTCATAGAGAACGAAATTCAACGACAACAGTATCGACGCTTCATACTGAAAGCAGTGATAAATCTGAAGAAGTAAATGATGAGAATTTTTCTGTTTTGCAAAGTTTGAACGAGATTATCAAAGTCATTTACACTTGCTAGAAACTGAGAAAAAAATCTGCACTCATCTTCTATTATTAAGAAAAAAGATGTTGAGCTGAAGCGATTGAATAATAAATATTATAAGGCTACAGCTAAGAACAAGAAAGGAAAAAAGAAATCAGAAATTCATTGTTGTTTAGTGAAATTTTACAATCACAAATACAAGCGAATAGAAGTAAGCTCGAAAAAAACGCGAGAGGTCTTTTCATCCGCAACTATTGTCAGGAAACTTGATTAAAAAGTATCATTTTGGAAAAAGACTTTCACAAATTACTAGTAAATATAATCAAAGAAAATTTTCATGCAATGCAAAACTTACGTACAAGCGTTCGAATAATGAAAAACAAGCATTGAGGTTAAATAAAGACTGTCATACAAAATTATCTTGAAAAAGAAGTAAATTCAATCGTTTGTCCTGGTATCAAATATATTAAAAAAATGGTATCATAAAAACGTTATCTCACCGATACACTGGACCATTCACATGAAAAATATTTGAAAGAAGAATTATTTGCAATCTCACGGACAAATTTCTCTGAATACAAGACGTTTTGGATGTTGCAAAAAAAAAACTCTCAACGCGCTTCACTGTTACATCAAAAGTAAAAGTTCCTTGTAAAATGATACAAGATCTGAATATTTTTATTGTTCTCTTTCTCAAACATGTTTATGATACAACTCATCAATTAGAATATTTCGAACAGAACAAAACAATGATAAAACATGACAAAGTTCATATAGCAGTCGATTTTTCGGGAAACTATGTTTGTAAATACGCTGATGAAATTCAATCAGTTCACTTTGGAGCTTTCAAGAAACAATTGTCTCTACATACAGGTGTTTTTTATCATGAAGAAATTTCATGTGATGAACTAAGACGTATTTCATGTTGCACAGTTTCTGAGAGCTTGAGCCACGATGCTGCAGCTATCTGGGCGCATTTACAGCCAATGATACGTCTCATTAAGATAGTTCTTCCTAACTTGAAAGCTATCTTCATCCACAGTGTGGGGCCACAACGCAATATAAAAATAAATCGAACTTTCAGTTATTTCAGCATCACTGTGGAAAGTTAGGAATCGCTTATGCATCGTGGAATTTCTCTACTCCAGGACACGGGAAAGCTAGTCCAGATGGTATTGGTGGTGCAGTGACAGGAATTTGCGATCAATATGTTTTCTTCACCCCCCTATCAAAAGTGCGTGATTCCCGGTCGGTGTCCTGTACTTAAAAGAGACACATTTGTGGACTGCTCAGCCACGACTTTTCTAGTTTCGCGATTCTGATTGGCTGCGAGATGTGTGTGTTGCCATAGTAACGCAGTATAGGCGAGGTGACGACAGTCTTTAACTGATTGTGACATAACCAACAATTTCGAGCTTGACACCTGAATTGAGCTTTGTTCTGGGTTTTGGATCATATCGGCCCAGTGCTGATTAAGCGCAACCACCACACACAGACACACAGGCACACAAACACACATTTATCAAAGACTGAAAACCCGCGCGAATCACGAATAATCACCGAAAGCTGGTGTGTGCGTATATAACACATACAATTATATGTACAATTATATATGTCTACTGTAACTTCTCCGTATACCTGAACCTGTCTTGTTAGCTTGTAATTGTGATATTGATGCTCACCTTCGGCTCGGTCAGCAGTGTCGGCGGGCATCAATAAAACATGACAGTGGGGCAGTGGACACGCGGTGCAACGTCCAGGCGGTTTGAGCTGCAGTCATAGTACTCGCAGCTAATTGTAAACGTACTTTCGACAGGGAAATGAAGAAAAGTACTATACGACCCTTGGTCAGACAGTTGGATTCGCTAACCTCGCACGCCGGGAAATCCAACTTTCTCGCAATGGGTCGTAATCTACTATTTATCAGGGATATCACATCTTTGCAAGATTTCATTACGGAAATTAGATCTAGTTCTAGTGAAATAAATATTTTCTCTGTGAAACTCTCTGGAATGCAAAAAATTAACAACATTCTGAAACCAGATCGGAAAGCAGTTCAAAATTCGAATGAAATTTATCAGATACAATGGAGTAAAACAACACCAAAACTATTGTACTTAAATTACTTATACAATAAGTGTTCCGAAAATTTTCCATGTATACATTATCAATTGAAACCATCTAGTTGGAATGTGCATGGTTCGAAGAAAACGCGTCGTGGAAAAAATACGATATTGTCATTATAATTACAACACAAGAGCGCAAGACAGTGATTTTATTAGTTGATTTATAGAATTTATTTTTTGTATGTTATATTTATCGAAGATATTTTCATTACTTGGTAGTCTGATGATTAAATATTTATGTATACGTTAGAAAGTTGTTATAAATATTAATATACAACCTCATTATCTCATTACTAACTTCATTTTATTTTCTACAAAATAAGTTTTTAAAAAAATCAAGGGCACCTATATTTTCTCATTCTTTAGTATCAAAATAAGTATTTGAATCTATTCCAGTAAGTTCGGCGGATTTGCTCATATAGGTGAACACTGCGTATACTTGGAGAAAATAGTATCGGTTGATGTAAGTAGATGTTTACTTGTGTACGCGGCTAGTGGCATTATCTGTTAAAGCGTTTTTGTAGTGTGTGCTAGAGCCTTCGCACGGCATCATCTTCAACTGAACATCGTTCTAATGCATTGTCAATATCTATTCAGTTTGGATATGAGTGACAGTGATTGAGCTTGAATATGATTGACAGTGAATATCAAAATTCACAGCAAGTAGACAAGAGAACCAATTAAGTTTCATGATAATCATAACGTCCATTGAAGAAACAAACCTCCGGGTGCTCAAAGTTTATCATACGAAACACAACCAACTGACTCAAGTCAAAGATGAGTAAGCAAACGCGGGAATGTACAAGAAAAGCGGGATATGTGTACGCACGTCGATCAACTTTATCAGTGTGCGAGTGTGTACATTCGTAAAAGGTCGATAATTTTAATCGAGCCACTTGAATATTTTTGAAAGTAAATGATATGTAAAGAAATTCGAACAGAAAATTTTCAGGATAACGGGGGCCATTTTTTTCGCAATATTTGTTCTGATCGCGAAGTCAATTTAAAGGTTATATAAAGGTCAAGGAGTGCTTTTTGATGGGAACCTCTACTTCTAAAAATCACCTAAAAAAACTTCATTTTTGGTGTCAGAAAACACTGAATTCTCATTCTCACGTAGCAACTGTTATTCACACCAAGCCTCTGTGAGAAAGCACATTGTTCATGCATTTGACAGCGGCCTCTCTCACGAGAGCATACAAGGGTAAATGATTGGTTTATTTGAATACCAACATTTAAAAAAAATTAACAATTAACTACAAGATAAATAGCCTCTATCGGCTAGAGATCGCCAAGATGCCGGTGGCCCACTTGTTTGGGTATTTTTGTGAGGCCATTGCTAGTAAGCTAGTAAGACCTTGTTACAACACACATATGGGGCGTTTCGCGTCAGCTCTCCAGAGCTGGCGCGTGGACGCTAAAACCTTGCGTTTTCAATGATTGTTTTCGACTCTATCAGAACTATATCTCAAAAATATGGGATACAATATCAACTCAAAAAAACCTTTTTTTAAAAAAAAGTAAAAAAGTTGCTTCAAGCATGTGGCAGAATTAGTTTATCTCTTATATTGCTTAAAGAAAATGAATTCTATAATAGACCCATGAGTCAATTCATTATTTCATCAGTATTCATTCTGATTAATTCTCATCTTGTTGGAGTGTCACGTATTCTTATTACAGTATACATACTATAAGAGACGTTGTCAACTGTAACTAACAAATTACAAAAAAACTTACCGAAATGCTTGTTAGGTACCTCATCAATTTTCTGAAGAACTGATGACGAACCAAATTGACGCCACTTGGTAGGCATTTTCAACGTCTTAAGAATCACAATGATCCAATTCCAAAATTAACTTTACAATTTCGTTAATCTTACTGATTTGAGAACTCGAACTTTGTCCATAAGGCCGACAAAATATACACATGAATTATCTTTATGATGAAACCTTAGTTTTGCATTTAATAATAGAAGAATATATAAAGACTATCTGAATTATAGGGTTAACTGAACCTGCCATTCCAATACAAAAATATATTTGGAATAAATCGAACGATCGAGGAGAGGTTGTGAAACCGTGGGAACTAGAGGTAATTTATAGGTGGTGAAGAATATTATATCTCAGTTTAAAAAGGTATTCGAAGATATTCGATCCTACCAAGTGGCGTCAATTTAGTTCGTCATTAGATCTTCAAATAATTTATGAGATGCCTAACCAGCATTCCGGTAAGTTTTTTCGTAATTGGTTAGTTACAGTTGACAACGTCTCTTATAGTATGTAAACTGTAATAATAATACGTGATACTCCAACAATATGAGAATTGATCAGAATGAATACTGATGAAATAATGAATTGACTCATGTGTCTATTACGGATTTCATTTTTTTTAAACAATATAAGAGATAAACTAATCTGCCACATGCTTGACGCAACATTGTTTCTTTTTTTAGAAAAAAGGTTTTTTTGAGAATTTCAATTCTTTTTGCAGAGTATTACGTATTATAAAAATAAAAATTAGCAAAATGTATATGCACCAAGGACTCACACATTAGCGTCAGTAATAAGATTCAGTAGCTATTTTTCCAAAATATTCGTATGCATGAGCGTTACATAAAAAAAATATAAATAATCAGGAGAAATGAATTAATTTATTATCTTAATATAAGACAAGATCAAAATTCATCCCATGTTTTTTTATGATTAATTTTACATAGGCAAATGGTGGTTGAGGATGTCGATGTCGGCGTGTCGACTGGAAGTTTTATTTGAATAAGGATATATCCTAATCCCCGATGCTGTCCAGGTACCTAGGGTCGCAGATGAAGTGTCCTGAGGGTGCGATACTGGTATTTTAGCTTGGAAAAGCTGACCCTGGACCCGAACGATGTCCAGGAAATCAAGGTTACCGATGACGATATTCCAAGGATGCGCTCGTGGTATTTTTACTTGGGGAAGCTGACCCTGGACCCGAACGATGTCCAGGTAGAGAGGGTCAATTTTCTGAAGCAAAACTACCAGGAGCGCACCCTTGGAACACCGTCATCGGGTACCCTGACTACCTGGACTTCGTTTCAGTCCAGAGTAAGCTTTTCCAAGTTGAAATATACGAGGAGCACACCCTCGGGACACTGCCATCAGTGATCCTAGCTACCTGGACATTATAGGGTATTAGGGTATATCCTTACTTTTTCAAATGAAACTTCAGTCGACACGCCTACATCGGCATCCTAAATCACCATTTGCCCATGTAAAATCAATCAAATTTTAAAAAAATCATGGAATAAATTCTGATATGTCTTGTCTTATCTTCTGTCAGTTTGAAAATATCTGCAGTACTTTTCATGGAATCTATGGGGCACGGTTAATAGTTTTCTCATATTCTTTCTAATTACACATTAACAATTTACTTCCAAAAATTTTTTCATGGTTTCATTTCTACGCGGGAAACAAATTTTCGGGTATTCCTCTTTGTCAATCGCTCAATTGGGATGCTAGATGATCATGAAATCCAGTTTCGCATTCGAAAATAGTCGTTTTGGCTAAATTAATGCCAATATAAAAATCGAGCGTGCAATATCAAACATTATATAGTGCGGTGTCTTCTGCTTGACGCATGGAACACTACCGCGTTCCGTGATAGTAGTTGGTAGTTTTTTCTCAGCTTTCCGATAGTGCATCAAGTTTTTACGAATTCTTACGTACTTTTAAAACATAACATAAAACCGGCCATATTTTTTCAAGACTATATCAACGTAAAAAATGTCGATCTTCGATCTAGACAATTAAAAAAAGAAAGAAGAAATAGCTTTTCAAGATGTAACCCATTTTATGTTTTTTCTGTGAAAACGTGAGAATTTTGGGAAAACTAGATTGACCATCGGAAGCTGTTGTAAAACTATATTGATATTGTATCTCACATTTTTTCAGACATTGGTCTGACAGAATTGAAAAAAAGCATTGAAAACGCGAGGTTTTACCGTCGACGCACTGGCTCTGGACAGTTGACGTGAAACGCCTCATACAAGATTTTGAAAGGAAACCCTCCAAAATCACTCCGATCAAATAACCATAATATTACACAATATTATACCGATTTCCATATTTTACAGTTGACACAAAAAAATGTTGACTCGAAATTTCGTGTTTTTTGCAATCAATTGTTCATAATAATAAGCGCGTTCATTTAATCGAAATCAAAATAACAGGATCGGAAAGCTGACAAAATTCTGCACAAGAAAATCTTCTTCCCAAATTTTTAGAACCATTGTAACCAGATGAAATCTGTCGCTTAAAAAAGCGGCCGTCGCGCGTCGGTTTGGGCGCTAATGGGTTAACAAAGACGTAATATTGTTCCAAATCGATTGATCGAGCAGTGTTACTTTCAGATAAAAACTTCTGAACTCAAAATATACATAAAGTTAGAACGGATTTATTCGAATATTGTATTTTCATAGAATAAGACAAATCAAAGCCCGTATTTCAACGAGTGCTTGGGAGCCACTCGATACCCTGTCAAAAATATCCGTACGGAAATCCATTTGGAAATCCGTATGGAAATCCGTATGGAAATCCGTACGAAAACCTTTTCGGAAATCAGTCCAAAAACGCAGTACGGATATCCGTACGGATTTCCGTACGGATTCCCGCACGGATTTTGTTACGAAATTTTAGATATCTTCAGGGATTATCATATGGTATACCGTACGAATTGCTGTAGAAGAATTTTCCCCCTAGGATGAAAAATAAAAATCCATATAGATTTCAGTACGGATATCCGTACTGCGTTTTTGGACTGATTTCCGTAAAGGTTTCCGTACGGATTTCCATACGGATTTCCATACGGATTTCCAGAAGGATTTCCGTACGGATATTTTTGACAGGGTAAGCCGCGATCACCAGTTAAGACACGGGAGCCGGGAACAAGCGGAAGATCGAGAAGCGGGGGGGAAAAGAGATAGATAAATATGTTTTATTGTATGAAGTATACAAAAATGATAGGTGGTGGTGGTGCTATAGCGTGGGATGGTGAATGCGGATGATTTGAGTCTTTCAGATTGACGTATTTTCTGTGTGATTGGTGGGAAGAGCTTGTGGAGGTAGTTAGACTTCTGGGTAGTGAGTATTTTGTAGGTGGCAACACCGAGAAAATATTTACACCTGTAATTCATCTGTAACCAGCTCAGTTTTACGTTGTAAGGACGTAGTTTCTCGTCTCATTCTAGGTGGGATATAGAACGTACAGCTATATACATGAGTCGCTGAAGTTTTGTGGCAAGACATTGCGTAAGGTCCAGGTAAACTAAGCATTCGTAGTGGTTGTTCACCCATTAACGCCCAGGCGCCTCGATTTATTGTCAACTTTTCGACGCGATTATTTGTCATGTTATCGCCTTTGAAAAAAATTCAGTTTTCACATACTTCGTGAAAGCAATTCGCATTTTTTTGAGAAATTTGAAAAATTAAAATTTTGAAGAATCCACGTTCGTGTATTTGTTTTGAAAAATATTATTGAGCTCCTCATACGGGTGTCTACCTTTCTACCGTGAGTGTGCTGGTACATATTGATGTGACGCATTTCCGAAATAAGTTGTTTCTTATTTATTAGCTTCGCGGTCTAAAATTTTCATGTTAATCCAATCAAACTTATGTATTCTATGATTCTATTTTTTAATTTTTTTTCCGTTTTACTAATGTAACATGCCGTACAGTCTTCGTAATTAAATTCATATACGACCCGTTCGATCTAATATGTCTCTTTAATTTTTACCGGATTTAATCATAATTGATTATGATTATGATTAATTAAATAAACAAAGACAGAAGAAAATGCATGTAGAAAGACTTGGAACAGTCAGAAAACCCAAGAGAAAAGCAAAAATAACATGAACTGCGTAAATTATTTACTTTTTATGATATGAGATGGTTTATATCTTTTCGGCATAGAAATGGACAATTTTCAGGAAACTGATACGACCGTTGGAAAGCTGAGAAAAAATCACATCGGAACAGCTGAATGAAAAATTTTCTCAGATGTATTTTGGTATCGTTGAGGAGAGTTGAAAATAGCAAGATTTTTGACTCGCGCAGGCCGCGCGCTGAAGTACCGCTGCGTCTACTTTTCAACGTTCTATTCCTCAGAGAGAATCGATCGAGCACTCTTTAGAAAAGATCTTTGCTTTCGTAAAAAATTGTCAGCTCTCGATTGGAATCATTAAAAAAAATATTAGAAATATACTTTTTGAGATATAAGATTTTTTTACATTTTTTCGGGATGAAAATGGGAAATTTCCGGAAAACTGATTACATCATTGGAAAGCTAAGGAAAAACTACATTAAAATAGCCAATTGAGTTACTTTTCTCAGATACATTTTGGCATCGTAAACACGAGTTGAAAACGGCATGTTTTCTGGGTTCAACTGGGAGGGTTGACGCGAAACGTTCCATATGCGATTAGAAATATGCAATCTCTCCCCTACATGTGAGTAGGAATATATTGTATATGAATATATGTATTATCATTATCAAGATATAGCAATCATTAATGATTCTCATGAAATTAAAGCAAGAAAACGGTTCATTGTTCAATATTCAAAACAACAGAAAATTTTTCTACACTCCCATACCCTTCCCTAGGACTCCATGCACAAACGCTAACCCTTCATCGTATCTTTTCTACAAGTCAAACTCAATATACCTTCCTTACCCTCTCTACCTCAGATTTCTCTCTTCAAATTCCACAACTCAGCATGAACCAACTTACCAAGCTACTAGAGTCTGCCACACCAGCTCAGTAACTCTGCGATGGTCGAACTTCCAGCATAAAAAAAATCATATTAAAATAATGGATGAATTCGGAAAATGTCTCGATCATGCTCTTTCAAGTGAATGAACCACAATTCGCAATTTGTTACAAATGGAACTGAACGCAGTGCAGAAATTAAGTCAGAACAACTAAAGGCAAACTGACATGATTTTTTATCGAATCCGAGCAAGATCACAGACGATATCTAATTAAACCATCGCTACTTAAACCCCTCTCATGCTGTCTAGCATGATGGTCAAATCGAACGAACCCACATCCGCCGCCAACCGAGCGATGTAACATGGAGTCCGTGCAGTCATGGGCCAAACAGCAGCTGAATGGCACAACATTTCATCGAGTACCAACACTTGCTAAGATACTGCCTGTGACACAAAACAAAGCAACATCACCTGTAGAATTGTCATCCAGTTTACTCCATCCAGGACAACACAATTCGACAAACAGGCAATTCAAAAAAGAAGACCGGAACTTGCACGGGGGAACCATCACCAGAAGAAACGAATGACGATCAATATAGCCCCATAAGCTTAATTACTTTAAGGGAATCTTCCTATCGTCATACGCCTAGGTACGAACCACCGTCATCTACCCCGAAAATTACTAACACTGGTAACATCAATAACATAATGAGCATTTCTCCTAGAATGTTACCGCTCTCAGCTGTGATGGGCGCAAAGAATGGGTATTTTCTGAACAATCGATTTTTGGATATACATATCATTTTCAATAATGGCAACTACAGATGAGCAAGCACAATCCACCTCTGCCTTCATTACTATCGCTGAACGAATTATTACGAAGCAGAAACAGAAGAGGAGTCCATTCTTACTTCCATCAAAGATACAAAAACCTTGAGCCACTAAAACTAGGGAACGTAAAACTAAGGTATAAATTCTTGCTCTACCCAAGAAGAACAAGAAAAGCAGTTGAAGATATACGAAAGACAGTTGCAACAGAATAAGAAATCAACGTACAAAGCGTGGGAAGCAAGAAAATTAAAAGAGGGGAAAAAATTTCCTGGCCTTGACGCAGAACGGAATTCTCTGCGTAGAATGCATAGATCCAGGCCACCCCAACAATACAGAATGGTGTGATTGCGTCCAATGCGGAACTTGGATGGCGGAAGAGATTTGTATACTACTTTTCTTACTACCTCGGCCAAAAATTCGACATTCGTCTCTATGTACAGTCGTCGAAACTCAATGATTCCTCCCTATCTACGCGCCATCTAATCGGCCGGGACGAATAAAAACGAATCTCAGCTTTCTTCCCCGCTGTCAAATCTATTGCCATAACCTATCAATCTCACGTGTGTTTACCTCCGTAAATTGTACCGGGTAGAACTGCTTCTGCTCTCGGAGGTAAACATATGATACAGGTTATGGCTTTATTTCACCCTTTCGAGGTAAAATTTCAAACTTTAATGACTGATTCAGCGATAAAAAAAATTATCAAGTATCTGTTGTCACCTCAAAAATTTGATTTTATCACTCGTTTGGAGTGTTTCGTCCTGAGAAAGCGTAAATAAAATAAAAATCAGTTTTCGCCCATAACGCCGGTGTTAATTTGCCCCAAGTTGACATATATATATATATCGGGGTGTCACGAGACCTTTCACAATCCCATATAAACCTTTGTCTATTTATTATTACGCCCGTTTTACCTATGTAATCTTACAATGTCAAAATATCTGCTAACCAACAACCCTCGCTGCGCTCGGGTCGTAAATTTTAGCAGATGATAAAAGTCCTTCGTTCCTTTTTGGATCAGCTGTTTGTCTGCTCTTGCAGTAGCAGAGCTGCCACGCACGCGGAACATGGTCGCGACTGTGAAGCAGACGAATTCTCCCTGCTTGCAAGTTTTCGCGTCGCGGTGGTTCATGGACCACGAAATTTCGGCCGGCTATTAAGAAAAATAGTATACACCACACGGAACGATAGTCGATCTTCATTCCCGGCAGATATCTCTCCGCCGGGAAGAATGATCGATATTCGTCCCTTGTAGTGTAATATACTATTTTTCATCCGCAGACAAATACGCATGTCCATACTGCCGCAACGGTAAATATAAGAAGCACTTAGCCGTCAACAATATCCATGTACTCATCTATTCAAAAGTCTTCGAGGCGAGTACACTCTTAGGGGGAGGCATGGCGTACCACTTATACTATGAGTATATAGAATATCGTCGCTTGGGAGGAAGAACGTTCCATTTCAGAAACTTTCTATAAAAAATCCCATTTCAAATTTACTTTCATACAAAGTGCTATTTCAGAGAAAAATTTATCCCTCAGAGCTTTTCCGACTTCGGGGATGATGTGGTGTGCGTGTATGTGTGTGTGTGTGTATGTACTGTATATTCTGTATGTGCATCTGTGATTGATGATGAGTTCAAAACTCGTGCCCTCACAAAGAAACTTCCAGGATATAGTTTGCTTTCGAAAAGTATGGTCTAGGACTTTATAATATCAGCAATTGATTCTCACTTTCGTATAATATGGTAGTCATAGAAAATAAATATGTATATCAAAGTCGAGATTGCTAGCTTGAGATGAAAAGCGATGCCAATCTTTTCATAGTCGTTAGGTGCCCAAAGTCAGTTAAATAGACGCGTATGTAGAAGCTGTAAATGAGCACTACCAAACCCTCCATAGAAAACTTCTCTTGTTTTATTGTTTTCATCAGTGATTACATATTATGATGGGAATTATTTTTGGAGAAAAAATATCGGG